>PVJN01048562.1:0-15541 GCA_004026805.1 Lasiurus borealis
AGGCTCCCCAGGTGGACAGGCTTGCCCTCTTCCTCCTCGGGACTGGGCCGCTCGTCGCTGTCCAGGAGGAGGTGGCCCTTCTGCTCCGCCAGCGCCGCCTGATGCTCGGTGCGCTCCAGCTGCCTCACCTTCTCTTTCTTGGCCCTGGCAGCCCTCTTGTCTTTTTTCGTTTTGGGGGTCAGCTTGGGTGAGTTCTGGATACTGGAGTGGGAGGAGTCCCATGCCAAGGTGGCATTTTTCATCTCTATCTTGATGTGAGGACTGGTTGGGCTTTTCTTTATCATGTGAACCTCTTCCATCAGAAACAAACTCTGATAGGAGTTGTGAGAGAGGTGCAAAGATGAGACACTGGATCAAGACCAAGGAGACAAGCCTAGGGCGTACACTCACGTAGCAAAACACATCAGGCTATACAGTGGAAGAAAGCTGAAGGGCAAAAGGCAGCTCATTAGTGTAGCCCAGCCTCAGGCCCAGCGAGAGGTCACGGCGGGTGTGGGGACACCCTCAGGAGGAACGGGACCTTGTCAATGGCCCAGCGCTCTAACTACCAATCACATGCCACACTACATCTTCGTTTTCTACCAGTCTCTGTGACCAAAGGTCACCTAACTAGCCCATATGCCAGCCCTTGTTCTCATCCATGAGTTACTGATTAGCAGTGGGAAAACATCAGCAGGGAAACCACAGGGCGTGCTGCTCCCCTACACAGACCCTCATCGCCGCTTCCCTTTCAGACCACCCCTGTGGAACCTCAAAGCCTGTGTGCTTCCCTCACCCACAACATGGCACATGTCTGGTGGTGAGGCTGAGCTGAGACAGTGTCCAGGCCTAGCTGGCTGAGGTCAGAAAAGAGGGCCTAAAGTATAATTGATGGTATAGGACTCCTTCTTGCCAGTTAAGTCTCAGGTCTTCAGAATCCTGCCTTGGAACTTGTGGAAACTCAAAACCACCAAAGGAAGGGACTTGCGTGGAAGTGAAGGTTATCTCCCTCAGAAACATCCTTGGGAAGAGAACACAAGTTTCCCCGCTCATCCCGAGTCCCCCTGAGTTCTGTTAGGCAGTGGTCGGCAAACTGGCCTAGACTCTCGATTCCAATAATTACAGGCTGTTGTTGTTCCTTGTGATTAAGCCCCTATCCCCGTGGTTGGCAGGCTCATTAGTCAACAGAGTGGCAAACTCTCGAGCCGCAGTTTGCCAACCACTGTGTTGGGGGAAGAAAACAGAACACTTCTGAAATCAGATCTGAAATATTGACCCAATAAATCTTAGTCCAGCACTTCAATGTGCCCATGACTGTGATCCCCCCCGCTTCTGACAACCCTCTTAAACCAGTGGTCTTCTCTACAGAATGGTATCCCAGTTGGAGTCCCAATATGATTATTTTTTAAATCTTTCTCAAATAAAAAAAAATGCAAAAATAACATTAGAAAATCTTTAGTTTATGCATGTATTTTATTTATTTATTAATTTTTAAGAGAAAAGACAGCTTTTTTAGGGCCAGAATTTTCCACTCAGTTACTGAGAGCCCCCGACTACGTTAAGTGTGTAGGTGCCATTAAATGCACCACACAATCCCCTTCCCAAGCTCTTTCTGTTGAATCCAAAACTTCTGAGCCTGCTCTATTCCTCCCTTAAATTGCCACATCTCCTACTTATTCCTATTCCCTAATCTTCCCAGAAGTGGCATGGTTCTAATTCTCCTAGATTAACAGAAAACAAAATTAAGTCTCCTAGATAATCCTCACACTTTGTCAACCTCAAGTTTAGTTTCTTGAAAACAGCTGTTGGTTTCATTTGGTCACAGCCTTCCCTAAAAGACTGAGCTAAGAATAACTTGTCCAATACTGTCACCACTTTCACACAGTAAACCATGTGTTCCCATCATCTCTCCCCTGGAGAGTTACTAAAGGACCTCTTTCACCCCAGTGGATTCTTTAGAAACATGTTCATGCCGCTGATTTGCACTGCTTTGTCCCCATGGCTCCTTCCCACAGGCTCCCTGCAGCCCTGCACTTCTCTGAGGAGGATTTCAGCTTCGGGCCACTCTGACATGAGGTGCTGAGTCACAACACTTGAGTTTATATCTACTTAGATTTGCACTTGCCAGGACAACAGAACCTTCGAGGTACAGAAACCACGAGCCTCAACTTTACTACAGAACACTGAACATCAAAATACAACTCTTATTGACCAGAAGAATCAAATCAGAATGTATCTGCTAAGCAGAAGGGACTACTCGGTAGAGTTACCAGGTAACATACAGAATGCCTAGTTAAATTCTGATTCCAGATAAACAATGAATAATTTTTTTCAGTGTGTCCCGTGCAATTATTAAATGGATGTCCCATGCTTTTATTTGCTAAAGCTGGCAACACTATACTGGTGACAATCTTATCAGGAAAGTCACAAGGTGGCTTCTCACTACCTTTCTACAGGTTATTATCCTAGAAGGAGAAGGGAGAGGGAGAGGAGATAGTGGAGGAGGGAAAAGAGAGGTTGGAAAGGAGGAAACTGCAAGAGGAATATGATAGAAGGGGATTGAAGTCTCATGGGGAATACAACAGAGCTGTGGCTGACTGCGCTTCCTTTATGAACTCTGTAGCTTCCTGGACAGAGGAAAGAGCTATGAGAAAAGCCACCTGCTAATGCAAGTTCTTGCTAATAAGTGAAGAGAGCTCCCGAGAAACAAGGAGCAAATAAATCTATACCACAAACTCCTACTTTTTCATCTAAAATGCCACCAAACCCATTCACTAACAAGGATATGGGACATATTTACAGTTGAATCATTTGCTTTCTTCCATGACTGAATATTGTGGTTCAGCAAAATAAAGCTCTAGTTAGTTACAATTAGACCATTTCTCTTTATATATATGGCTCTGGCTCATAGCCTTCTAGCAGCCAGGCTGGGATGAGGGAGGGCAGGGGCTGAGATGCATTCTTAAACAAATTCACCTAGTTAACCATAAATGAGTAGAATATCATTTGGCAAGTTCTTCTTCATTCTTCTTAAAAGGTAAACCTAATTGGTTTTCTCCTGAAGGTCTAAGGTGATATTAACCCCTCAAATGCCTAAGCCTCACGCCTTCTAGCCACGAACACCGCTTGTGTTGCTGCAGGAATGCAAGAGCTTCTTTCTGCAGTGGCTCTGTCCAAGAATCTCGGCCCATACCGATGTTGTTCCTTTTCCATTTAAAAAAATATATATATTTTATTGATTTTATTTTTTTACAAAGAGGAAGGAAGAGAGATAGTTAGAAACATCGGTCAGATGCCTCCTGCACACCTCCTACTGGGGATGTGCCCACAAACAAGTTATGTTGCCCTTGACCAGAATTAAACCTGGGACCTTTCAGTCTTCAGGCTAATGCTCTATCTACTGAGCCAAACCGGTTTTCAGCTCCCTTTCCTTTTTTTTTTAAAAAAGTATTAGCCACTTTCAAACATCCATCTCAACTCACCCTCCCAAATATACTTCCCTCTTGCATTGTCTGGAGGCACAAAGGTCAAGGCATGATCAACAAACCCTACCAGAAAAACCCTGATACTTCTGCATTTCTCAACATGATCTAGTTTTATGACTATCACGTCAATGGGGTTTCTGAATCATGAGTGGCAACCACAGGCCAGGAACAGGAAAGTATCAAAAAGGGCTTAGCATGCCCTAACTGGTTTAGTTTAGTGGATAGAGCATCGGCCTGCAGACTGAAGGGTCCCAGGTTCAATTCTGGTCAAGGGCACATGCCTGGATTCCCAGTAGGGGGCATGCATGAGGCAACTGATCAATAATTCTCTCTCATCATTGATGTATTCCTCCCTTCCTCCCTCCCTTCCTCTCTGAAATCAATAATATATATATTTTAGCCCTAACCGGCTTGGCTCAGTGGATAGAGCCTGTGGACCAAAGGGTCCCAGGTTGGATTCTGGTCAAGGGCATATACCTTGGTTGCAGGCACATCCCCAGTAGGAAGTGTGCAGGAGGCAGCTGATCGATGTCTCTCTCTCATCGATGTTTCTGACTCTCTCTCCCTCTCCCTTTCTCTGTTAAAAATCAATAAAATATATTTAAAAAAAAAATATATATATATATTTTAAAAAGGGCTTAGCATATTGACCCATCAAAATGAAGCATTTTGGTAGAGGTAAATGGAAGGTCAAGGGAAGAAAAAGCTGACTGTCCCTCTAGGTTCGAATCATTGAAAAGGCCCAGTAAGTTATGACATATATGTATTCATGTCAGGTTTAGGCAGAAAGGACTAACTCTGAAGAGAAATACTGAAATCCTGGGAACCCAAACCTAGGCGGGCCATCTACAAAAGGTATAAATTCATTTATCTGAAAAGTTAACTAGCCCCACCCCGTAAGTCAGTCTTCTCCACTGGCTCCTTCCTTTCCCCGACTCCCGCCCATCCCTCCCCCTTCCCCTCCACCCCATGGCCCCTTTCTTACCAACTTGCCAAAAGGCTGAAGGTGAACAGAAGCCAAGTGCAGTGAGCCCGTGTGACCCACTGGAATAAAGATAGGTAGTTTTGTCAGGGACGGGTCCTGACGCGAAGGAGGAGAGGAAGCTACTTACCTTAAACCTGTCGACAGCAACAGATGCTTCTGAGAGGGATTTTACTGAGAATGGAGTTACTTTCAAAGCAAAAGTCATGGAATTGAAGACAGTCACCACTGTGAAAGCCTGAAAGGAAGAAAAGAGCAGAAACTGATCCTTAAGAGGCTATGCAACCAAAATCACAAGACACCATCAATTTCCCTTTAAGTTAAGCAGGGCTGCAGCTTGACTGTCAAATGCTGGTATGAGACAGACATCTTTTTTAAGGTAGTTTTTATGAGATCTTCAATTAAAATTCTCAGTAAATCTGAACCACAGAGTAATCTATATTTTCAGAATTAAACCTAAAGTTGAGTTGTCCTGGTTGGAACTGGAGAGCCTTATGCTTAGTGAAATAAGCCAGTCAATGGAGAAGCATCATATGATCTCACTCATTGGTGGATAATAAAGAACATTATAAACTGATGAATAAAAGGATAGATACAGAGACAGTAAAGCTTCAAACAGACTGAAATTACAGCAGGAAGATTAAAGTTAGGTGAGCTAGATAGGAGATCAATCAAAGGACTTGTATGCATGCATATAAGCATAACCAATGAACATAGACACTGGGGGGTTGGGGTATGCCTGGGAGGGAGGAGGGCAATGGGGAGATATGTATAAAAATTAAAAAAAAAAAAGTTGTCTAAACACAGCCCACCCATTCTTTATGCATTAGGGCTGAATCTTCACTCTCCCACCTCTCAGTTTAATCACACAAATGCAAAAAATGCCTTCTGCCCCAACTGGTTTGGCTCAGTGGGTATAGCGTCAGCCTGCAGACTGAAAGGTCCCAGCTTTGATTCCAGTCAAGGGCATGTACCTCGGTTGTGGGCACATCCCTGGTAGGAGGTGTGCAGGAGGCAGCTGATCGTTGTTTCTCTCCCATCAATGTTTCTAACTCTATCCTTCTCCCTTTGTCTCTGTAAAAAAGATCAACAAAATATATTTTTAAAAAAAGAAAGAAAACAATCCCTTCTGATTATTGAGGGAACTTCCAAATCCAGAAACAAAAGGACCACAGCGTCTGATTTTCCCAAGCCCCGAGGGCTCACTGACCTGTGCTGCTGTGAGATCGAGGCCAAGAGTCAGGTGAACAGAGAAAGTTACCACGCTGGCGATCACCATCACAATGGGAGCCACACCGACAGTGATGCTCTGAAAGTACCCGGCCTTTTCCAATATCCGCCGCTCCTCCTCTCGGATTTCTAAGAACAAAAAGGAAACCAATCTCTAAAAAGCAAGCTAAAAAGAAAAAAACCCCACCCTGCAATATTGCTCCTTTGCCACCAAAAAAGATATGGGAGGTCTTTAGCCACACACAAGATCTGAAACAAAGACTAGGTCAGTAGGACTATCAATTCCTATCACTAATGCTGGTACCCAAGCCTGAGGTTTGAAATGGATCAAATCACAGCAATGAATCTGACAACAAACAGTACTAGATATCATCACAATGATCATCTTCTGCCTAAGTCTGATTCTCCTTGCAAATTTCTTCTGTTATAAAGATAAACACGTTAATTATATCTGCAACTGGCAGTTTTGCTTGCTGAGCTGGCCGTTATGTCTTGTCTAGGTTATACAGAAAAGATAGTACCACAGTAATGGAGAATGAAAAGAAACTAAGATCTGCTAGAGTGCCTGCTGTAAGCTGAAACTGGGATAGAGACTTCCACACAAAAAGCAGAACGATGAGTGGGATACAACTTTTATAGGCAGGATTATTTTCTTAAATATTTGCAAAACTGACACCCTTATTCACAGAGCAACCCCAGAGTACTGAGACCGTGACATAGGAAGTATGATAATAAAGTGGCGAGGTATTTTTAAACCTAAAGAATTTTTTTTGTGATGCTATACACTGACCTGAAAGGTATGACCACTGCTCAAGACATTGGAAACTAAGTACCGTCAGCTAGCAAATTAGTCATATTGAAAACTACCTTCATCTAGCAAATGAGTCATATTAAATAAGAAATCCAAGTCATTGCTTTAACATTTATTATACACCTTGTCAAATCTATACTGAGCAAGAATGCTCTTTTCATGCCAATACATACAGATGAAGGTACCAAAGTCAGGAGCTGAACGTGAATGGAATATCAGAAAGATTATAAAGCGAAAGACCTGAGAGTCAGAGGGCCCACCAGCGGTCAACCTGCTACTATCATGCTTGGCAGATGTCCACTTAGCACCCATCTGTTCCATTTTAAGGGCAACAAACTCCCTACTTAATGAAGCAGCTTAATCCAATGTTGCACACGTCCGAGTGATCCTGCTCTGGATGGCTGCTCACATACAAAGCTTAGAAACTGGACCTAAGGTTCCTGAAGGTTTTTTGTTTGTTTTTAAAAATATATTTTTTACAGAGAGGAAGGGAGATGGATAGGGAGTTAAAAACATCGATGAGAAAGAAACATCAATCAGCTGCCTCCTGCACACCCCCTACAGAGGATGTGCTTGCAACCAAGATACATGCCCTTGACTGGAATCGAAACCAGGACCCTTGAGTCTACAGGTCAACGCTCTATCCACTGAGCCAAACCGGTCAGGGCAGGTTCCTGAAATTTTAATCAACAAACCAAGCAGTGAAAATTAAACAGCTTCCTTGATCTGAACACTGTACTTCTATCCAACCTAAAATTGCATTTAACTTTTTAGCTGTATTCAGATTAGCACACTCTGAGGTTATGGTCAATTAACAGAGTTTTTATACTTCAACAAAGTTTATATGTAACTATATCTTTTTCAAAAAAACTCTAAAATGTCTTTAAATATATTCCTCTTAAATTTCACCTTTTTTAAAGACCCACCATTCATCTTTTGTAGAGATCTCTTTGAATGCCCAGCCTATGCTAATTATTCCTCTAATCTTTGTGGCTTAACAGATAACACATTTATGTCTGCAGTGAATTTATGGATCATGATAGGGCCAGGCACTGAGAATCTCGTGACTTGACATAAATTAATTGCTTGAAAATATAAAAAATAAAACAATAGGCCAGAGACTCCACGAGTGAGTAACAGAGCTAGGTCCAGCCATCTTGACCTCTTGCCCAGTGCTTCTCCCAGCATCCTTTTCCCTGGGATCTCATGCCTAACTACCTCTGGTGTGCATGCACCCACAGAGCACAGGGAGCAGAAGCAGAGCTCTCAGCAGCCACTGGGTACTGTTTTCTGTGATGTCCTCATGACCAGACCCAAAAATTATGAGCAGGATGAGAGTAAAGCCAGGGATCTTTGAAACTGAATGAAATGTGTATAGCTAGCCGAATTATTTCATGGGTGGGGGAAATCACAGTTTCCTCAGGTCTCAATTTCCTCAACGGTGAGATGAAGTTATTGGTACAAGTCACTGAGATCCCTATCAGTGTGAAGTTCATCCTATATAATAAAAGGCTAATATGCAAATAGACTAAATGGCAGAACAATTGGTCGCTATGATTCGCACTGACCTCCATGGGGCAAACACTCAATGCAGGACCTTCCCCGTGGTGGTCAGTGAGCTCCCACAGGGGGAGTGCTGCTCAGCCAGAAGCCAGGCTCAAGGCTGGCCACCACAGCGGCAGTGGTGCTAAGGATGTCTAACTGACAGCTTAGGCCCACTCCCCCAAGGGCTCCTGGATTGCAAGAGGGCACAGGCCAGGCTGAAAGACTTCCTCCCCACCCCCACTCGTCCCGAGTGCATGACTTTCGTGCACCGGGCCTCTAGTAAGATATTATAAGAATTTAAGTTACTGAGATCCTATGACTTTAAGGTTCCTAGTAGGTAAGGTAATCTGGAAGCAGAGAAACCTTAATTTTTCTACTATTGCACATATGAAGTCTGTAAACTCACTTTGAACACTCTGAGAAAATGCCTTGACCCAGGCATACATTTTAATAAATTTAATGTAGGTCAGAACTTCATTCATTTTCTGAACACGGTCATCTGTAGTAGCTACACATTTTCTCCTGAAATATGCAGTGATCCGTGAGGCAAACATCTGAAAGAAAAAAAGAGATGTTATGCCAAACATTGATGTTATCAAACTTAAGAGCTGTATAGTCTTTCTGGGAAATAAATCTGTTTAAGATTATTACAAATAAAACGAGTGTATGTAGTTGTACTATCTTTAATAACACTGGTACTTTAAATTAGAATAAAACATTTAATTATTATCCCTTTGTAAAAAAACTAAGACAAATATTTGTTCTCATAGTAATCACAGATATCGTGTGCTGTCAAACTGAAGCAGGAGGACCCTATCAGTACCAACGAAAGACTTTTGTGTTTCCTGGGGGCAGGGTGCCCTTGCTGGTTTTCTCCTTCACTCAGATTTTCTCTTTTTAAAATCTCATTAGGCCCTAACCGGTTTGGCTCAGTGGATAGAGCGTGAGCCTGAGAACTCAAGAGTCCCAGGTTCAATTCCGGTCAAGGGCATGTACCTGGGTTGTGGGCACATACCCAGTAGGGGGTGTGCAGGAGGCAGCTGATTGATGTTTCTCTCTCATCAATGTTTCTAACCCTCTATCTATCTCCCTTCCTCTCTGTAAAAAATCAACAAAAAAAATATATTTTTTTAAATCTCATTAGAAGCCACTGCTAATGAGGCTCTTATTCAAGGGATACCTTACTGCTTCTCAAGTCCAGATTCTGCCTGTGTGGACTGAACACTGTCTAGCTCCTAAACTTTTCCAACATAGGACCAGCTTTGAGGAAATTTCCAGTAAGAGATGTGAAGCCTAAGTGGTGCCTACTATATATAACCCAATGGAAGTAACTTATCTAACAAGATGCTGCCAAAATACAGCAAGGAGGCTTACTCACCATGGCTGGATAAAAGAGGATAAAAACGGCTGATCCCAGGAAGCCTGTCGGTCCCAGAATAATTACATTATAAATCATGCCCAATATGGCAACAATGGGTCCTCCGGCCAGCAGGCTGCCCACGGCGGCGGCCTCGAACATCCTCTGCCCGTCATTGGAGCACAGGTTGATGAGCTAGGAGACATGGAGAGCAGTGAGTGGCCCTCTTGTCTCAGGAGGAGGATACAGGGCAACAGGACAAAGTAGAGACCTAAAGGAACAAAATAGCTCGAGCAGGGAGCTTTCTCTCTGCCCTGAAGCCAAGAACCCTTACTCACCTCCCCTACAGACTTCTCCTTAATGCTCTTTAATTTAAGGATCTTCTTAAAGGCCATGGTGAGGATGGCCCCCCGCAAGCGGACAGCAGTTCGGTAATTCAATGCCCAAGTCATTGCAAGTGACCAGGAGCGCACAATTTCTGTCAGGAGGAGGCCCAGGACTAATAGCAAGCTGTACTTGAGGTTAGAATCTGTGCCCTGGGAGTACTCCAAGAGGTGCTTCACCATGAAGGCCTACAGGGAGAAACACACACCACTGTCAGCGCCTGCACAGCACCCACACGCCACGCCGCAGCTTTATGTTAAGTTAGAAAGAAGAGGCAGCTCCACTGTTCAGGGGCCAGCGAATACGCTGGGGAACCCCTCCTTGGAGGACCAAACATCAGTGACGCCCTGCCTGCAGCCATTTCCTCAGGGCGTCTTGCAGGAGGGAGAGTTCTAACTTGAAAAGCGCTTCCTTAAGGACACACCACCACAACTGGTACTCTTTCTAATGTAACATAAACCTGTCCATGAGCTGAAATTAACTCTAAACACACAGTCATTAAAAAGTATATATTTGACCTTATTCCAGCAGCTCCACACATTGATACGTTTCTTTAAATGAAATTAAGACCTTTGTGGGGGGAAATCTTTTCAAACGTGCTTATTTGATAAAAAGGAACAGTGTACCTACAGTTGGACTGGGGAAGAGTGAGAAGTGCATTTGCAAAACATTCCTGAAAATAAACATCCGCAGTTTAATAGCACAGAAGGGAGCAAACAAAGCAGACTTTCACAAATCCAGAGACCCTCCCGAGGGCCCTCCCCGCTCCCCGCTCCCTCCCGAAAACAAAAACATGTTACCTCAGGTAGCACATGTCTAACACCACCTGCAGTGAGGAAGGCAGCCAGCCCCCAAGGACCACCGAGTGCCACCTCCAGCTCTGAGGTCCTGCAACGCCGGAGCACACACTCACACAAGGCACATTCAGCAACAGGATTAAATACCAGGAAGTGGGAGGTAATGTACTTTTATTGAAAAAGGGGAAAAAAAAGTACCATCTTCAAAGAGCATCTCACAGACACTGTACAACAGGAGGAGCATTGCGGTAACATACATGGGAACATACAGAGTCGAGGTATACAAAGCTAGCCATCTAACAGGTCATCTGGCCACTTGGCCGTTGTTGTTTTAGCCACACACGGTGGGAATACAGAACAGAACCATTATCTGTTTCCAGAGTCCGGAGTAGTACATCAAGCTGACAGCACTTAATCGGTCAGTGCTCCTGACGCTGCGGGGAGTCTGCAATGGAGTAGATTCTCCAGGAATAAAGACCTTGCTGCTAAGGAAAGAGAATTAAAACAAAACAAAGTCCCAACCTCCCCAAAGAGGTATCTCTACTTAAAATCACTGACACTATTGGTTCGCTAGGCTATGAGGAATGACTTCTGCTCAGGACAGAATACAAAAATTCTGGGCCTCAAGGAAAAATGGGTGGCATCCTTCAGTCTTTTCAAATCCTTCCAGCTAAAATTGATGGTGCCCAAAATGAAACAAAACAAAGCCACAACAAAAGAAAGCCAAACCAATCCCCCACCCAGAAGGACGGAAAAAAAAAAAAAGAACAATAACCCAGCCACCTCCCTACCCCAGATCCTCCCAGCGAAGGGGGCTCTCGCTGGAAACCAGTTCTGAGTGACAGACAAAAATGGAGGCCAGGCACAACTGTCCTGAGAAGCTAACGCTGATCCCAGAACCCAGACTCTCTCTGGGTTAATTGGCATTTCTCATTTTTCCCGAGAGGAAAATAATACCAGATGTCCACTAGATCCTAAGAGGTCCCCACCCATCAGATTTACGTCAAGTCTCAGTAAATAGCCTGATTTAATAAGTAGGAGATTTCAGATTTCAAGAACTATTGTATTCCACCTTTCCCTTCCCTTCCCTCATTTTTAGGTTTAGATCCATTGTGTGGGTCACCACTGCACACAGCTGGTTTGCTGGTTTACTAGCAAGAAGATTGGCTTCTCTTCCAGTATGCAATCCAAAATGTGGAACTGAGTCGCTGAGTGGCAGGGTCAGAACCCCATTTTCCTCACGTGAAGCAACTCAGCAAGATGGCGATGCAGTAAAGCATTTTCTCATACACCGCGGCACCCGAAGGAACAGTCTCCAAAGGAAGGCGTGAAAAGACAGCAGGTTGTAGTGTGGGGTTCTTTCTTTCCCATAACTTTAGAGTGCCATTTTTTTCAGCACCGGCAATAGCATTACTACCTCCCACAGGGGAGGAGCCGGGGAAGGTAAAAGACATAATGAATGCTTACACTATGCCAAGCTTTCAAAGGGGGAGGGGAGGAGAGGAAACAGCAGAGCAGATTAAAGCATTTCCAACAATACGGTTTTTAAAAAACAGTTACATTCCAAACCATTTTGTATGGGATAAAGAGAAAAAAAAAAAGTTTTTCATGGCAAATCCAACCAAAATTAGGTTTTAAAAAGTTACAAATTTATCATGTAAATTTAAACAAACTGGGAGAAAATGTGAGACTGTCAGCATAGCTGTCTGGCTGTGGAAAACATTCCCAGTGAATAAACATTACCTTACCTGAACTCTTGGCGAGAGATTCTGCCCAGCTTGACTCTCTCATTCTGACCGCAGAATACAGCCAATCCTGAAAATTCTAAAGAACAGCTTCTGTCACTGGTTCCACTACAGAGAGACTCCCCCCAAATCCAGATTCTGACAGCACCAAGCAAGCTGCAGCTGGAGAGAGGTCGGAAGGGTGGAAAACTTACCTCTCTAGAGGCTTTTCATTTTTCACTGTCCTTTCCCCAAAAGGCCCTTGAGCTGAGTTAGCATTCACCAAGAGATAGCTCTGCAGGAGGTAGCCTTCTCTTGCAGATCTACAGGGAGGATGCTAATTCTTTGCACACGCATCATAGGTCAGGCCTGGTCTTTTAGCTCTTAATCCAAGAAGGCCACTCAAATCAGCTCTGTAAATTCAGCCATGTGGCCCCTCATCTTAGGTGGGGGCCATATCCTTATAGATTCTGGCATTCCATTAACGTTAGGGCAATCCTTGGACACACCCTGCACAGAGTGCTGGTCCGTGGGCATCACTGAATCCTTGGATCACCTTGATCACAGATGTCCAGCCCTGGCTGGCCAGCAGTTTAAAAAAATACACCCAACAACTTGATTGTGTTTCACCTGCTTTGCATATGGCCAGCAAGGGTCAGTGAGGCCCGAGGGGAGATAAGAAATATGCCATATTTGGGGAGCAGGTTCTTATGTAGATTTCTGTAAGAACACACTAAGCTAGTTTGAAAGTTGTGCCATATTAGCAAATGTGCAAAAATCTAAAACAGATGTTCCTCAAAAGGATTTAAGTGTGGTTGGTACTAATCTCAAAGCCAGCCTGTTTCCTCCATTTCCAATTGAAAAGGAAGTTATTAGAATTGGAGCTCAAAAAAAAAGAAAAAAAAAAGAAGTTTGCATTGTTTATAATTTTAAATCTTTTTATAATTTTTAAATCCCTCTCAATGAGAGAGACTGTGGATGGGACCATTGCTTTCTCAACTCTTCTAGGATGAATCTCATGAACTAATATAGGCCTTACAGTGCTCTTCCCCAGCGGTGGAGAGAAGGAAAAGCATGCTGCTTTTTTTTATTTATTTAAGGAAGACTCTCCCAGCTTGCCCTGGGACCTAGGAGCATTTACTAAAGTTCAGTGTTTCAGTGAGCTGTGTTTTGAAAGAATACTCAGATGCTCAAAGGAGTGACTGTAGGCCCCCAAAGTGAACATGCATAGGTAATTTTTTTCCCCAAGCAAAACGTGAAAATCCCAACCATCCATGGAATAATAGTTTTTGGTGAGAGGAGCCAAAGAAGTTATTGCATTGGCCAAATGTAATAAATAAAGCCTGCATAGCGGGCTACCCAGTTGAAAGAATTCTATGAAGGATCAGAGCATCCACCAGCCCTGTAGTGAAACAATGACAGAAGCTCTTCTTGGGGGAAGATGGCCCTACGAAAATGTTTGCCATTCTGGTCAATAACGTAATATTCAGTTACACAGTTCCTCTTACTTAAAACTTATACAAAAACGTGTTAATTGGTCAATAAATGGAGAAACCCAATACCAGAACAGTAGTGTTTTGCTTCAGAAAACAGGTCAAAACTTTTTTTTAAAAGACATCAAACATTAAAAAAAAAAAAAAAAGCAGAAAAACTGTAAATTAGCTTTACCTAATCACCATGCATCTTAGGCACATACTTACCCAACCCATGAACCTCCAGCTTACCCACACATGGGAAATGCACAGTATAGTAGCACTACTGCTCCGATGCCTCAAGGCAAATATGTAGAGAATAGATTTAATCAAAGGCTCAAGGGTAAGGCAGCACAGCAGGTGTAAGAAACAGGTGTCCAGAAGACAGGTGAATGTCACTCTTACCTACTCTGCTTCAGTACACACTAGGAGAAAACCACGGTTGCCACCCCAACATTTGCCGCACAGTTTATAATATAGACCAGACTGAGAATGGACTCCAGGTTATATTCTAAAAACCTCAACAGTCCTCTAGTTTCTTCAGGACTCATTTGCTACAGAACCATCAAACATGTGACAACTCTGCCTCCAGGTGTTTGGTGTGTCACCGGCACTAGCTCAACAGCCTATGCCACACCAGGCTGCTCTCGCCCACACACAGCACTGAGAGACACACGTTCCCAAACCAAGACTGTCATTTCATGTTGACACACACAAAGGAGCACAGTCTTGTGCAGAGCCACACTCATTCAGCTTCCCCTCTGCCCCAGGACAGCAAGCCAGTTCCGTTTCTTATCTGGCAACGCGGCCCCCACATCCTTCCAGCTGCTGACAAGCCAATCACTCCAAAATCAATTGTTCCCTTTCCTTAGACCTGGAGGCATCTCTAAGGCTGCTAACTAGCCCAAAGGTGAGCACAACCCCTGCAACAGAACGAGAGTGTTAGAGCTGGCCATGGCCGGGCCCCTGGACACTGTCGGAAAGGATGGTTAGAACTTACTGGTCCACTGAAGCCAGCCAGCTGCGTGATCATCAGGCACACGATGGAGAGGATGAGCCTGGTGCGGCAGAAGATCCACACAACCCTTCGGAGGGAGGCAGCTTCTGGCCCAACTTCATTCAGCTCTTCTTGCCACAGTCTCTCTAGTCTTAACAAGGGCACATGTCCTCCGTTACACATCTCCACAGGGAACGTACACACCCTAGCTTCCCTCCTGCCATCACTTTTTGTCTCCAGGCTTTGACACCTCTCACAAGAGTCTTTCCTTTTCAAATTATGTACCCAGCCTTCACCTTCTGGAGGAAAATACCCTTCCTGGGTGCCTATGTATTAACCCTGCACAGGGAGCCTCTCGGGATACAGAAAATACAGATGAGAACAAAAGTCTTTCCTTCCACCCAGAAAGATTATCCCTGCATAGCCTGTGTTTGTGGATAAGAACTTCCTTTCTCAAGGACCCCTAAACCTTTCTGAAGGATCCTGTGGTAAGATGTAGAGTTGTAAACTAGATTTTAATCATGACAATCAGCTACCATAAAAATGTATTCTGTCACAAGGCAGCAACATAATCTCCCTGTAGACTCAGGAAGAGAAGCGGGGCTGAGAGAGAGAGAGAAAGCCTGTGGTTAAAACAGGATTAAAGGTCAAATAGGAGATAAAGCAGAAGAGCAAAGAGAAAGTCATCCCAGCTACCCTCCCCCCACCCACTAGCCCCGATCTTCAAAGGACAGAACTGAGGACTTCACACTGCTGGACCCACACCCCTAGCTCAGGC
>PVJN01048563.1:0-15555 GCA_004026805.1 Lasiurus borealis
TAGGAGACTTTGCAGAACTGGCTGTATTACTAAGCAGTGGTCAGAGTAAGGCCCAGCGACTCCTGGCCTTACCTGAGGTGCCTTTCAGCTCTAAGATTCTCTGTTCTGACCTCAGGTTCTTCTGGCCTCTACTTCACTCTGTTTGGGGACTTATATGGGCTCCCAGACCCCCTGGGTTCAGTTTTACCCCATAAAATGGGGGAGTATGGAGAAGGGGAGAGGGACAGACATGTCTGGATTCAAATGATGCTTCTATCTTTTCGCTGAGTCTCAGTTTCTGCATCTGTCAAATGGGAGGAATAGGTCACACTCTGCTAACTTACCCAGGTGTTGCCTGCGTGAGATAAGGGAGAAACTGCGTTTGCAGACCAGAGCTGGTGAGGCACATGATTCCGCCTCAGCAGATTGCATTTAGGGAACTAGGCATTATCCCCTGTAGCATAGGGAGAACTGGGGAGCAGGATCAACTCCTGGGGTGCTCCCGTCCACAGCCTCACAGAGGAAGTGGCCAAAGGGGGCATTTACACACAGATGGCCTGTCAGGGGCATAGTGATTCAGAACCATGGTGCTGGAGCCAGACAAACCTGTGTCTGAATCCCTACTCCATCTCTTACTAGCTAAGGGCTCTTGGGCAAGCAAGGTAACTGCTGTATTTTCATTTTCACACCTGGATGGTGGGAGTGAAAGGACAGCTTATTTCACCCGCATTTTGTGAAGAACTGAATGAGAATATGTCCTAAAAGCACGTAACTTAGCCTGACCGGCATGGCTCAGTGGTTGAGTGTTGACCTATGAACCAGAAGGTAATGGTTTGATTCTCGGTCAGGGCACATGCCCAGGTTGTGGGCTTGATTCCCAGTGTGGGGTGTGCAGGAGGCAGCAGCAGATCAATGATTCTCTCTCATCATTGATGTCTCTATCTTTCTCTCCCTCTCTCTTCCTCTCTGAAATCAGCAAAAACAAACAAACAAAACACTTAACTTAGTGAGATGAACTATCCAAATGGTAGTGAAGACAATAAGAATTAACATATTTGAGCCCTAATTACTAATAAATGTTATGCTATGTGTTTCATTGATTAATTGCGTACTCATCGCAACCTTAAGATATAGTTAACTGTTATTCTCTGCCTAGACAGGTAGAGATGGAGGTGCACTTAGGTTGAATAAGCTGTCCAAGGTTGTGATAAGTGGAAGCTGAGTTTGAACCTCAGCCCAGGCTGTCTGATTCAGAGCCTACCTTAATCAATACACCACACTGTTATCATGGACCTTATTTTCTGTCCTGGTAGCACCCCCACAACCGCTGCAGTAGCTGATTGGAGTAGAAGTCACCTGACCCAAAGGCTGCAAAAATTTAGGCTAGGCAGCAGCCAATGAGATAGCCCGGATGCAAAAGCTCCACCCAGCAGGGCTGAGGGCAATGAACTAATCAACACCAATCAGGGCTGCCAGTTTGAATTTGGATCACGAGTGTTAGGGCATAAAATGCATCAAAGCTGAAGACCTAACATGATCAGATAATGCAAAGACAATGTGGAGGCACAGGGGCAACAAGGAAGCCAACACGAGGAACGGAGGAGGAGGTGCATGAGTATCACCAGGCCCCGGTGCTGAGCGGGCCTTAAACGAGCGCAGTCCCTGAAGCACGGGCCGGAATGACTTCCGGGTGGTTAAACTGCACTCTGCTCCTGCCTTCCAATCCCTGCCTGGAGCGTTACTTCAGTCCCTACATCTGAAGTGAACCTGAGAGTTTCTGTTCTTTTCAACTAAAAATGAGGCTGGTTCACCTTTCACCTTTAACCTGTGTAAATTCGAAGAATCGGAAGCTCCACATGGAGAGGAGGAACAGCACGAGGACCCTCCGAGCAATCCCGGGGCCTGGCGCTCTCCCGGCTCAGCAGAGCCCCAGGTCAGTCCTCGGTCCACTTTGCCCTCTGTGATCGTGCTCAGTGATCTCATCATCACCTGGGATGACTCCAGGCCAGACCTCTCCGCTGCCCTCCAGACTCCTGTGTCCAGTGGAGGACTTGACATTTGCATGTGGTGTTGCCCAGGCAACTAAAATCTAACCTGTTCAGAGTGGAATTCTCAACCACCCAAACCCCCCACTCCAGCAGGATTTCCAGTCCAGGGAACGCCAGCCCACACGCTAACTGCTGGGGTCAAACATCTTGGTGTCATTCCTCCCCTCTCTCCTCCTCTCAGGCTCCAACACATCCGGTTGGCTCTACCTTCCTAACAGATCCGTGAACTGACCACGTCTCACCATGCCCAGCACGACCACCCTGTTCTGAGCTGCCAGCCCCTGTCACCTGGGGTGACCGCAACAGCTTTCCCCTGCCTCTGTCCTCGCCTCCTGCCGTTGTTCTGCAATCAAGAAGGGCATAGGAGGATGTCCCATTACCACCTAAACCAGATCTCTCAGTCCTCTAGCTCAGCCATTTCCAAATGGCGTGCCGTAGGAATTTCTAAAATGTGCAAAACCTGACTATTCAGTCAGGGGCACTGACCTCTTTTCCCTTAGTCTGTCAAATTTAAAAAAGTGACAACAGCCAACACAACAACAGCCATCTGGTGTGAATGAATCAAAATTATACTTTTTTTTTTGTCAGATCAGCAAAAAATATCATGTATTTTTGATGTGCCACCAAAGTTAAGTAATTAGTTTTTGTGTGCCACAAGATGGCAAAGGCTGGAAAATGCTCTTCTAGCGCAAAACCCACCAATAGCTCCTCTTCTCATTCAGAAAAAACAAAGGTCTCCACATAGAGCCTCAAGGTCTCGAGTTCTGTTCTCACTAGTTTTCCTTAGAGACCCGCCTCCCTGACCTCACCTGCTGGCTCTGTCCGCCACCGCCACCAGCCCTCTGAGTGGGAGGAGCTCTCACCCCTAGGCCTTTGCATGCACTGTCCCCTCTGCCTGTCACGCTCCTCCCACGCCTCTCTCTCCCTCTTCTCGTCTGGTCACCTCCGCAGACAGGCCTGTTCTGAGCACCTTATTGGGGGTCCCCTGTTACACCTTATTATCCACCCACCACAGTCGCCTTTCCTGCTTTTCTTCTCTGTAGCACTTAAGGCCCTCTGACAGGCTCCATATTCCACTTCCTCTTTGTTGTCCATCTCTAGCGCTAGCGTGGAGGCCGTTATCCCCGTCCCCACCACCTAGAACACAGCGTCTGGCGTGTGGTAGGTGCGAGGGGAAGCTCTGTCTGATGACAAGAGGACTTGGCTTCCTGGGGACATCCCGGCCCAGCTGCCACCCCTGGGTGTTCCCAGGCTAGCCCCTCACCTCTTTGATCCTTTTCGGGGTAAGCCTCAAGGCCCTGTCCCTCCGTGTGAGAATGTAGGAGACTGGTCCAAATAGGTGGGATTTCTCTTAAAATATAACCTTTTCTCCCTTAATACAAAAGTCCTTGTGTCCCAGCTGTTGGCTCTCCTGTCAGAGCTTGTCCTGCCCTGAGAGCTTGGCGCCAGCTTCTGTGTTCCCGCCAAGGATCCAATGTCACCGAGTCACCAGTGAGCAGTGTGGGCTTTACAGGAGGCTCCCAGGGAAACGGGGCACATCGCCTCCCTGTGCCCACACCTTAAACTCCCTGCCCCCTCCAACCCCCCCATTCCTCACCTCCCACCCCCTACCCCCACCGAGAAGGACCCAGTGTTGGCAACTGATGAGGCTGGTAACAGACAACAGAGACATTTTCCAGACTTTGCCATCTTAAGGCACACATAAACTAATTACTAAACTTTGGTGGTGCATCAAAAATACATGTTCTCACCACTTTTCTGTATGTTGAAATTTTCCTTTACTAAAAAAAAAAAGGTTTTTTGTTCGAAGTTCCTTTTCTCCCGCACATCCCCAAAGGACTTCCTTGTTGCCCCCCTCACCATCACACACCCTACAACTTCTCTTTTCCCCTCCCGTCTGGCTTGACCAGAGAGCAGCTTCTGTTAGCAGTTTAGCTCCACTAACTAGCACCCTGGAGTCATGTGGGCACTTAAAACTCCATGTGCCCAGTTGTCTCCACAAGTTTCAGAACCAAAAGGTCCAGGTTGGGGTGTCGGTGCTGAGTGTTAGTAGAGGCTTCCCATGTGATTCTGGCACTTTCCCGAGGTGAGTCAACGTGGACTCGTCCCTGACTCTCTGCTGCATCTAGGGGCCTCCTATTATCAGGGCCTGGCCTTCTTGGAAGGTAGTTTAGCAACATTTTTTGTTTGTTTGTTACATGAGCTCATCCCTTGGGGTCCCATTACAACTGCCTGAATGACTTCAGGAGTTATTTCTTCTCAACCCAGAGAGTATGTCTCATGTCCAGTGGATAAGGTTCTTCCTTTACCCTATGCCACATGGGTCATGCCGCTGTTTGGAGAGTGCATAGAGCAGGCGACCACAGCCCCACTTCAGCCGCATGAACCCAAAGGACCCACTGGCACTGAATCACTTTAAAGGAACAGCCTGAAAACACATTCAAAGGGCCTGATGATAATGAGTATGCTAATGTGATTTCCATTGGGTGCCTGTGCTACCTCCAAAAGCTCTGTGTGATGTTCTTCATGGATTCAAAGCTCCCATTGAAGTCCACGGGGGATTTGGGTTAAAATAGCATCAAAGTTTTCACTTAAATGGGCAAAGCTAGGGAGTCATGAATTAAGGGTAAGTTTCACATTGACCCTGATACTGTTGACCTTGAGGGATAAACACAGGCCCTGGTTGGTTGTAAGCTCAGCTTCTAACTGAGCAGCTGTATGTTTGGGTGGACAGAGCCAGCAAGTGCAGCAAGTGTTAAACAGGGGTTGGGGGGTCCCCTGTTACATGATAAATACCCTCTAGAGGCTTGGGTTCCAAACCCAGTTCTTCATTTACTAGCCGAATGCTCTTGGGCAAGGCAAATCGGTGCTCCAATTGAGCCTCAATTTCCCCATCTGTCAAGTGACATGGATGAAACCTGCCTTACTGAGTTGCTTCCAAGACTGAAGAAGAAATGTGTATGTGGGAGGAGGCAGGACAGCAGAAAACATCTTGGAGCTCCCTAGCCTCCCAGCCAATTGGAGGCACAGCCAGGGTGAGGCGAGCCCAGGCCCTGGTCCCCAGCCCTTCCTCCCCTCCAGGACCCAGCATATATTGATGAAGTGCTTTCCGGTTGCCAGGCACTGTGTGGTGCTGAGGAGTCAGCTGTGTGCAGAACAGATGAACTCTGCTCTCGGTGGAGCTGCCATGCTAGTGGGGACAATAGACACCAACCAGACAAACAGATCATAAATAAGGGGGGATACACGGATGGAAAAGGGGGAAATACCCTTAATGCAAGGGACAGAGCTTTAGAGTCAGACAGACCTAAATTCAAATCCCAGACCTACCGTGGCTTGCCGTATAACTCTTGGGAAAGTGATTCTATCTCCCTGACACTCTTCTATTTCAATGCCATCCATTGATCATTCATCCACCCATTGAACAAATATTTACAGAGTTCTGTCTTGAGTCAAGCATTCTTTCGAGTGCTGAGGAAGAAGCAATGAATAAGACAGACAAAAATCCTTGCTCTTGTGAGCTTAAACTCTGGATGAGAGAAAGAGACAATGTATATACACATATTGAGTGGTGAAGAAAGATCAAAGGGCCTGGCTGGTATGGCTCAGTGGTTGAGCGTTGATCTATGAACCAGAAAGTCATGATTTGATTCATGTGTGGGGCATATAGGAGGCAGCCAATCAGTGATTCTCTCTCATCATTGATATTTCTACCTCCCTCTCCCTTTCTCTCTGAAATCATATATATAGTAGAGGCCTGGTGCATAGGGGGGATGGGTCCCCTCAGCCCAGCTTGCACCCTCTCCAATCTGGGACCCCTTGAGGGATGTCTGATTGGCAGTTGGACATTCCTCTGACAATCCTGGACCACTGGCTCCTAATCACTCATCTACCTGCCTGCCTGGTCACCCCTAACTGTCCTCTCCCTCTCCCCCCCACCCCCCGCACTGGCCTGGTGGCCTCCAACTGCCCCCCCTGCTGGCCTGGTCGCACTCAAGTGCCCCCCCTACCAGCCTAGTTGCCCATCACTGCCTCCTCTGCCAGCCTAATCACCTCCATCTGCTTCTCCTGCTGGCCTGGTCACACCCAACTGTCCCTCTCTGCCAGCCTGGTAGTCCCTAACTTCCTCCCCTGCCAGCCTGGTTGCCCCCAAATTTCCCCTCTCCCTGATAGCCTGGTTGCCTCATGCAGCCTGCTGTTCCATCGTTTGGCAGTCCCTTACTAATCCCCCTGCTGGCCTGGTTGTTGGCAGCCATCTTGTGAGGGCATGAGGGTTAATTTGCATATTACCTCTTTATTATATAGGATTTTTTTTGAAAAGAAAGATAGAAAAGGGTAAAGAATGATGATAAGAGAGCTTTTTTGAATAGGGCAGTCACGGTGACTGAAGAGGTGACACTTAATCTGAGGCCTGCTGGACTTGGGGGTATTGAAGACAATTCCAGGCAGAGAAGAAAGGAAGGCAAAGGCACTGAGGTAGGACCTGGCATAGCTGTTGAGGATGAGAGGCCAGGGACAAGGTGTGTGAGGCACCTGGCACAGTCCCTGTGTAGGTGGCAGGTTATTATTATCTGTGTCCCTTTCATGAAAAATGGGCACTGAGACATTTTCCACCATCATCAAAATTCTTGAGGGCTCTGTGGATTGGTGACTTTGTCATTCACTTTTCTCCTCTTGTTTTCTGAGTGGGAACCAGCAAGTCAACCAGCCCACCTGCCAGCCGCCTTTATCTCCAGGCCATGCCAGCAGGAATGTGTGACATGTGGTAGTGGCGCTGGGGGAGGAGGACCCGTAATGAATAATGGTCATTAAATAATAATGGCAGCATCTTGAATTTCTTTCCTCTCCGCAGCCTCACAAATTAGACACCCTGGAAATGCTGTGCCCGCCGCCAAGATGCACCTCCATCTGGGGTGGAAGGCAACATCTGCTAAACAGCTGCATCTTATTTAAGTCTGGCACTTAATTAAATTACTCAGTTCTGGTTGGGGCAAGCAGAGCTGAGCAGGAAGGGTAGACCTAGTCCCAAGCCCATATTCCACCTCTCCCTCAGTTGACCCAAACTCCTCTCCCAGAGTGGCCTTCCACACACCTGATCATCCCACCAACTTAGTCATCTTCACATTTCCAGGACTTGCAGGCCATGCTCACTCCTGCTTACCCATCACCTTTACTCAAGCTGTGCCCCTGCCAGGAACTCACTCCTCCTGTCTAACCAACTCCTCCATGTCTCAAAAGGCCCAACTCAAACACCAACATCTCTTCCATGAGGCCTTTTCCAACTTCCTAGTTTCAGTGACCTCCTCCCTTGAGCTCACACAGTACTTTGTGCGTTCCTTGACTGGAGGATTCATGATTACATGGCAGTGTTGTGAACCCTGCCATTTTGTGAGCTCCTTCGTGGGAACCATATTTAATTCATCCTTGCAATTCCAGCATTGCAATCCCATAGATAATAAATGTTTGGTTAATGAATGGCTGGCTGGATGGGTGAGGGATGGAAGGAAGAATGAACAGATAAACAGATGGATCCACTGCTGCCATCCAAATCCAAGCCACCATCATTTCTCCCTGGGACAAACACCACAGTCACTTACTGCCTTGTATCTTTTATTCTTGCTCTCAATAGTCCTTTCTATTTAGAGCGCTTCAGGAATCTTTTAAATGTGGAATTGCATTATGTCACTCCTCTATTTAAAACCTTCCCATAGCTTCCACATTCCTAACCCTAGCTTACAAACCCCTACTGGATCCAGCCCCTTTCTGCCCTTCTGATCTTATCTCCATATTTTCCTATGACCCAACTGCTTTGGGAACTAGCCAAGCTCTCCCTCCTCTCAGGACCTTTGAATCTGCTGTTCCCTCACACTGGACTCAGTTCCCTTGGCGACTGTGAACCTGGAATCCTTAGTCTTCAGGTCCAGCTCTAATGTGCCCTCCTCAGCGAGGCCTTTCTTTACCCTCCTCATTAAAATATCTACCATCTCGGTCACCCCAAGGCAAAGGAGGCTCGATCCAGACAACCAGGGCTTTGGCTATTGAATTCCAAGGGCTTCCCCACAGCATCCTATTAGCCTCATCTGGCTGTGGTGGTGGTAGGGACCTCTCTCCAGGGCTAGCCACAAGCCACCCTTCCTCCCAAGGCTCATCCCCCCTCTCCATCAATTGAAGATCCTCCATGAACGGGCTTGTTTGGAACTGCTGCAATTAAACCATCAGAGCAACATTGGACCATTTGTTTACTATGGCACTTAGAGTTGGAATGGCTTGTTGTTTTGATGGTTTCTATTTTCAGCTCTGTTTCCTAGGGGCAGCGGGAAGAGGGTAGGCAATGAATCCTGGTCTATTCCAGCAAAAAGATGCTTCAGTGTATCCTAGGATTTCCAGATTCATGTGGTTATAGAATGGGAGGGCAGTACAAGTCTGTAATTTTAGTTACAAGTTCCTGGATTCATGGAACTCTAGAATCTTATGCAACAGAATCTTCGTGTCACACCATCTTAGACGCAAAGTCTTAGAGAGATGGAATCCTGAGATTATCTCACTTGGCTGAGTTCTTTGCTCCTTCGCAGAAGACCTTCTCTGGTGACCTTCTCTACCTTGTGCCCCCCACCTCACCCACACCCTGTCACTCACTGTTGTTTTACTCTGGCTCATGTTTCCTCATAGCCCCGATCACCACCTGACATCTGATGCATTTCTCTGCTTACTTGCTCATTGTCTGCCTCTCCCACACATTGGATTGAGGTCAGGAACTCTGTTTTGCTCACTGTTTAGAAAGTATTTAGAACAATGCCTGAGGAAGGACTAAAAAGCAAGCAAGTAAGAAAGAAAGAAATCATCCGTGCATCCCACAAATATCTGAATATCCCTTTGGAGATGATCTTGTCCAGGATGGGAGGTCAGTCTCATTCTGCACTCCTAATCCAATTGTAGGAAACACCAGAGCATTGTGTTGAAAGGATTCTCAAGACTCATCCAAGTCCCTGGAGGAGGGTGATCAATGAGCAGGGTCTGGCATGGACCCAACATCTCTGCTCTGGCCTCTCATCTTACACTGAACACAGCTGAAGTGCAGCAGGGGGTGAGAGGGCATTAGGGTCAGCCAGCCTGGGGTTGCTGCAGCCAGGATGAGAGCCCCCATTCTCCTCACCCCCGCCCCCGCCCCCCACCTCACCTCTCAGTGCTGCTGCCTGAGCCACTCTCGGGCACAGGTTTAGTGTCCTCCCCTCCACACCACTCTCCAGCTCTCCCTTCTCCCAGCTGTCCTGGGACTAAGGGGTTCTGGAGTCCCTGCCCTGAACCTCAGCCTGGGAACCCAATTCTGGAACACTGCCTGAATGCACAAGCCGGTTATTTTTAAAAATCCAAAAAGAAAAGGAGGAAAGAGAAAACTCACTGCTTCGGTCTCTGCACCAGCCCCAGCTGGGAGAACAGAGACTTGAAAGGAACAAAGGGTTTCCTCAAACAGGCAGATCAAGGCTTGGCTCATGTGGTAACCGGTAACCAACACAGCGCTTTTGGCAGATCCTTTAGAAGGCGACAGGCCTCTGTTCCCAGCGTAGGTTTCTTTCAGGGAGTGGGGAAAAAAGCGGGGGGGAGAGCAGGGGACACCCTCCCCAGCCCCAGCCTAGGTCGGCTGCTTACAATCATAGACTTTGAGTGTTAGGGTCTCCAGGCCCTGCAGAGCTTGGAAATGGATACCCTTTTGGTCAGACAGAGCAGCCCTGGGGGATGTAAGGCCACACAGGGAGCCACGGCCAGTGCTCATCAGTCCCTTTCAGGGAGTCAGAGGCCAGTTGTGTGGTTATGTGCACCCAGCGCCCCCCACACACCTCTTTCACCCACCACTGCTGCCTGGGAAAACCTTCTCAGGAATCTTCCAGACACAAAATCTTCCTGTTCCCCTAATCCTTCCTCCTGCAGATTGCTTACTGAGATGCTTGTGGATAGAGTTTTTACCTCTAGGTCTTCAGGGTCAGCACGGGCCAGTTCTAAGATCACAGGATTGAAGTTGAGGGCAGGCAGACTCCAGGATGGACGACATCAACCGATTCACGTGAGGTGGAGTGCATACCCTCACCAGGCGCTGTGCCACGCCCCTCACAGGCGGTGCCCCCTGCAGGTGGCAGAACCCTGTGATGTAGGTATCATTACCCCCATTTTACAGATGGGAAAACCGAGGCTCCAAAGACTGCTAACGAGACCAGAGTAGCACAGCAGCGACCGGCAGAGCTGAAGTTGAGCATGGGTCCTGACATCTTCTAAGCCAAGCCCCTGTCCACCTCTCCCCTTTGCTTCCACCCCTGCCTCATGTATCAGAGTCAACAGAGCTGAGCCTGCATCATGGACAGAGGCAGGTGCCCGAGGAGCCAGGAATGAGGAGGTTCCCTCCATCGGATGCCATCCGCACAGGAGTCACGACATGCTCACTCCCAGCACAAGCTGGCCTCCAGCCCGCGGGCTGCACGGGCCCATTCCGTCTCCTTGTCATCTCCCCGCTCCCCTGCCGTGTGTCACTGTCTGCTGTGCCTCTCCCCGTGGCTCTTTTCGACCCCACCTGTCAGTCTGCGTCGTCGCCATCCCGTGGGCCTCTCTCTGCATCATTTTCTGCCTCCGGCTCCCTGTCGTCTCCTCGCACCCTCCCACTTTCTCTGTGTCTCTGCCTTCTGTTTCTCTCTGTGTCTGTGTGCTCCCTACCAGCTCCGTCTTCGCTGTCTCCTTTAATCTTCGGGCTCTGTGTCTCTGCACGCTTGCCCCAGCCCATCTATCTCTGGGTCTTTATGTCTCTGTCTTTCTCCCCAGACCTATTTCTCTCTCACAATCTTGCTGTCTCTCTCCTAATCCTCCCTGCTTTCTCTCTGCTGCTGTCTCTCTCTCTCTCTCTCCCACTTTTCTGTCTCGCTGCCTCCATCGCTCTGCAGCCTTCCTCACCTTCCCTCTCCCCACCCTTCCCCCTTACACCCCCACAAGGACATGTAATATTTCAGCGAATCCCAGCTTCGCTGTACGGGGACAAAGAGGGATTGGCCCAGGGTGCTCCGAAAGGTGGGTTTGGATGGGTGTCGTGTTAAAGGGAACCCAGCCAGTCTCCTTTTCTTCTTCAGAAATGACTGGTTACTTTCCTGGGAGGCAGACAAGAAAGCCCCTGAATAGGGATTTAAAGCACTAAGCTCTGATTTCTTCTTTTTAATATTTATAAAGAGAGAAAGGGGATAATTTCAGGAAGATCATTTCAAGGCGAAAACCCACATATTTTCAATAGAATTATTCTGAAAACCCCTTTCCGGCTCATTGGAGTGTATAATTTTGTAAGTTAAAGACACGGGGCCTGGTTTCCAACTTCCCTAAAATGACGCAGTTAAGTGAGGGCCAGAAAGGAAGTGTAAGATGAGAGGGGGGAATGGCAGCTGAGGGGAGGTCCGGAATGGGTGCACTCGGACTGAGGGGGCAGCAGCAGCCAGCGTCCCTGCCGGATGGAGCCTCCTCTCCTCTGCCTGTATCCCTCCACAATCCAGCCAAGCTCAGGGCCCACCCCCAAACCCGAGGCCCCTAAGTCCTACAGAGTCCACTGCTGTGCAGAGGGCCCCTCCCCGCTCCTCGAGCAAGGCGAGTCTGGAGCTGCCACCACCATCTTCTTCCCCAAACCTCATCCCTCCTTGGCCTTCCTCTCAACTGTCCGGTTGCCCAAGCTGTCAGTCTGGGAGTTGGCCTTGGACCCTCCCTCCCGCTTGGTCACATCTAGTTACTTATCATGCCTTGTTGATTCTACTACCTTGTCTGGGACCTCCTTCCATCCACACTCTCATTGCCCAAGGTTAGGCCTCAGCATCCCTGGCCTAGGCCACGGCGGTGGCCCTGAGGATAGGGGGTGGGAGTTGGAGGCTCTGGCCTGCCAACCACTTACCCTCCCCCACCAAAAACGCCCCTGTGGCCAAAATAAACCACTCCTTTTCTGTCTGCCCAGAAGGCATAGGAAAGGTTTTTCTACCCCAAAACCCTGGCCAAGGCTCCTCCCTTCCCCCAGAATGCACCTGTGCAATTTAGCATGCGTGGCTCCCACCTAACCACAAGGTCCAACTCAAATGCCACCTGTCGTCGAGGCCTGGATGTAATCATTCACAGTCCTTTCTCCTGCAGTTTCTCCTTTCTTCTCTGTGACCCGTAACATTTCGTTTTCAACACGAGGTGGATTGCAGGGCCTGAGAGCGGGGGAGCTCTGTGGCTAAGACAGAGGGAATAAGAAACAAGGATCCCTCCCTCTGACATTCTTCCAAGCCGGACCAAGCTGGGCTCTGTGGGTCCGCCGGGTACCTGAGATTGTTGGGGGGCTCCCCTGCTAATAATTGCAGGCATCACAGTGATTAGCCATGTCTTTGCAAAGATCACTCCCTGAGCACTTACAACACGGACTAGGAGCCGGGGAGCTGCTAAGTAAGGGCTTTGTACACATTAGCCCACATAATTCACGATAACCCAGTGTTGTGGGGAGTGGTATCCCCTCAGTGGTACAGATGGGGAAACGGAGGCTCCAAGAGGGGCAGCAGCTTGTACAGCATCACACTGTGGGTCCGAGGGGTCAGGACTCTGGCCAGGCCTGCCCGACTCCGGAATCCTTGTGTTTAACCTCAGTCACGGAGAATGCTGACACCTCAGGCTCAGCAGGAACTGAGTGAATCAGTCGCTGACTCACCACCACAGAAGGAGGCCCATCCACTGTGAGGCCGCAGCCACGTCCCCTTCCTTGGGCCCCAGCTTCTCCATCTTCTGAGCGGTCTAGTTCCTTTCAGATAACACGGGTCTTTCAGATGCTGGTTCTGCGGACTCCAGGGTCACAGCTTGTCTTCTTTGCCCCGGACAAAGGCACAGCTGGTAGAGGCGGAGTGCAGAACTTCAGAAGAAGTCCCTGGGGCAGAAGCAGGCCCCTTCCCTGCCCCGGCACCCGACTTGGTTTGACTTGGCCAGAGGTATTCACCACCGCACCTCCGAAAGCCCTGGGGGATGCTGCCAGCCTCCCTGGGATGCTCCCACGAAACTCTCAGCCTCACTGTGACTCTTGCCAGGAGCTAGCCCCCAGTTCCAAGACTCGCTTCATCTCTCACGGGGCATCTATGTCAGCCCCCTCATTGGCCTCCCTGCTTCCACTCTAGGCCTTACCTCCCAAACCACCTTGGAATTTTAAACAAAAATCGTAAGATCTCATTGGTCTTTAAAACCCTCCGTGGGTTCTCCTCACAGAGCGAAGCCCACCGGCACGTCCTGGCCCCAGGCCCCACCTGCTTCAGCTCCAGGCCTTCCGGGGCTTCAGGCACATCCAGCCTGACAACAGGGCTCAGGACAAACCAGGTTCTTTTCCACTTCTCAGGTTCTTTGTCTTTGCTCCTGCACCTTTCTCGGTTTCTTTCCTGGGTTTTCTTTCCCTGCCTTCAGTCCAAAAGTCATCCTTCCCCCCCCCCCCCGCCAGGCCTCTCCGGATTCCAATGATCTATAGCAGCTTCTGCCCTGAACACACTCACACCAGCAATGCTGCTCATTTCCCTGTATTGTGCACTTAGGCATCTGAGTGTTTCGAATGTATTGTCCATCTAAGACAGCAGAATGGCAGATGAGGAAGGTCCAAGCTCTCATTGCTCTCATGGAAGCATCGAAAACAAGAACAAAATCCCAGAAACTGGGCTGAACGAATAGAGGCGCTCTGGAAAATAGTCAAAGCTTTATAACAACCAAATGAACACTCATTCAAGAAAAGGGCTCCTTCAAAGCAGCAGGAAATATTTTGTGGTGATTTTACTAGCCCTTATTACATTCTTTTCCTGGCACAAGGGTGGAGGAGGCAGTAGCCCGGTCCCCAGTTCCCTCCCTTCAATCAGAGGTTGCAAACCAGGTTATCTGCACATTCTAACCTGATGAGGGATGCCTGAGGACCGGTCCCTGTTTTGTCTAACTTGGATCTCAGGCAGGAAGAGCAGCAGACACTGCTCAGGAAAGCTGCAGGGGGACTAAAGACACACAGATACTTGGGCCCAGGCATGGTATTGTCTGTGTCCACCCAAAATCTTTTGTCACAGGCATCTTTGTTTGGATGTGCACTTGGTTTGCTATAAACCACTGACTGTTTCCTAGAGCTCCTCTATTAGTTCAGTGCAGTTTTTTGCTTTTGATTTTGTTGTTTTTGATTCTTCTGCAGGAGGGACAAGAGATTGGAGCTTCCTAGTCTGCTATTTTCTCTGCCTATGTGGGCAATACATTAAAGCAAGTTGAGGAAAGATCAGTGAACTTGAATACAGGACAATTGAAATGATTGAATCTGAAGAGCAGAAAGGAAAAATAAAGAAAAGTGAACAGAGACCAACAGATTTTGGGGATAGCATCAGAGGGCCAATATATGTATTATGGGAGTCCCAAAGTGGAGGAAGGAAAAGGACTGAGAGATTATTTGAAGAAATAATAGGTAAAACTTTCCAAATTTGATAAAATACATGTATCTACAAATCTTAGAAGTATAATGAACTCCAAGTACATACTCTAACTGACGCACACTGAGCTGCATTATAATCAGCTTATAAAAAGTCAAAGCCAAAGAGAAAATATTGAAAGCAGCAAGAAGAAGTGAGTCATCACATACAGAGGGTCCTCAATGTGATTACCAGCTAATTCCTGAGCATAAACCTTGAAGGCTAGAAGGCAGTGGGAGAATATATTTCAAGTGTTGAAAGGGAAAAATCCTTTCAACTAAGAATTCTATGTCCAGCAAAACTATTCTCTAAAAATTAGGGAGAAATTAAGATATTTCAAAGAAAATAAAAGTTTAGGGAGTTTGTTACCACTAGAGTTGCCTTATTGAGAAATGTTAATGGGAGCCTTCAGATTGAAATAGAAAGATACTAAATAGTAACTCCAGCTGTATGAAAAAATAAAGATATCTGATAAAGGTAAATACTTGGGCAAATATAAAAGCAAATATTACTATAATCTTGGTTTGTTCCTGTACTTTTAGTTTTCTACAAGATTTAAAGACAAATGAATAAAAATGATTATAAATCAATGTTAGTTAGCACACAACATATAAGATGTACTCTGTGACATCAATAACATAAAGTGGGAGAAAAGGCAGAACTGTATAGAAATAGAATTTTTATATGTAATTGAAATTAAGTTGGCATCAATTCAGACTAGATTGATATAATTTTAGGTTGTTATATATAATCTCCATGATAACCATTAAAAATTTAAAAATTTATAGATATTTCTAATTACCATAGAATGTATTTCTTTTTTTTTAAATTAAATCTTTATTATTCAGATTATTACATTTGTTTCTCTTTTTTCCCCTCCATAGCACCCCTCCACCCAGCTCCCACCCTTCCTCTGCCCTTAGCTCCCTCCCATTGATCTCATCCATAGGTGTATGATTTTTGTCCAGTCTCTCCCTGTACACCCTTCACCCCTTTCCCCCTAAGAATTAACAGTCCACTCCCTTTCTGTGCTCCTGATTCTATTATATTCACCAGTTTATTCTGTTGATCAA
>PVJN01048564.1:0-15560 GCA_004026805.1 Lasiurus borealis
GTCAGAGGAGGAGGAAGGGCTGTGAGGTCAGAGGAGGAGGAAGGGCTGTGAGGTCAGAGGAGGAGGAAGTGCTGTGAGGTCAGAGGAGGAGGAAGTGCTGTGAGGTCAGAGGAGGAGGAAGGGCTGTGAGGTCAGGAGAGGAGGAAGTGCTGTGAGGCCAGGAGAGGCAGGATGGCTTCTCAGCCTTGGGTCAGGCTGTGGCCTAGACGCCCTGTGCCGGGGTAGAGGGGGAAGTGTGCTGGGGTGGGGGGTGTGCTTGGAGGACATGGCTGCCTCTGGAACAGGGTCTTCGGGCTGCATGGCTGTGTCCCGTGGCTGCTCAGCTCTCCGGTCCTTGTTTGAAGGTCAGCCGTGTAGTCTCGCTTGCCCCTGCCCATGGCTGAGCCCTGGAGAGCGTGCGGCCCTCCTGGAGGCCACGGCTGGCAGGTCAGGGGTGAGAAGTGAGCCAAACGTCACCCAGGAGAGGGCCAGGGCTGGATCCTCTCTGCTCCGTTCCACGTTCAAGTCTCTGCTTGAGAAGCTGGCGGCCGCTGCCCCTGGCCGGGAGCAGGGAGGCAAGGCAGCACTCCCAGGAGCGCACTGTCTCCCGGGAAGAACGTTCTGAGGGAAACTGTGCTTTGGGGTGTGGGTGGCCAATGCCTTGGCCCCCGAGAGCGCCTCCTGGGGCCCAGGTGGGATTATGTGTGGGGACCCAGGCCACGTGGGGCGGGGGGCAGGGGCGCTCTCCCAGAGACCCAGGCTGGCTGTCCGTAGCCACGCCTCCTCTGAGCTCCGGATGGTTCCAGGACAGCAGGCCTCAGACCTCAGCCATCAGGAGGGTGACCTAGCGGGCTTGGGCGACAGGCTGTGGGACCCTGCCCTCAGTGAGTCTGGTTCTGGGGTTCCGGGGTTCTGGGTTAGAGTTTGAATCTGTACCGTATTTTTCCGGTGTCTATGATAACTTTTAAACCCAGGAAAATCTTCTCAAAAAGCCCGAGGTCATCTTATAGGGCGGGTATATCCCAAACTCTCCATTTTAACTGGAAAATCTGGGGGTCGTCTTATACGCCGGAAAATACGGTATTTCTCACAAGCTCCCAGGTAATGCTGATGCTGCTGGCCCGGGCACTCACCTTGACTACGATCACTTATTGGGGAATTTTATTGACTGGGTCCTGGTGTCACGGATCCCCAGGAACACACTGCCCCAAGTCCGTGTTGATGGCTTGGGGACCCTGATCCCACAAAAGCCTTCCTTAGGGGTTCCCGGTATGGCTGGCCTTTCTGTAACCCAGTCTTCCCTCGGCTACGTGGTGCCACTGGGCCCTCAGCCCGGAGCAATCTCCGGAAACCATAGCGACGGGCCTTCTCTCACCACTGGCGATGGGATGCATCCTGACCACAACCATCATCCCTGCCTCCCCCTCACAATGTATTCTTGGTGCTGAAAAGACAGAGACTGACCGAGATCTCTTCTGGGAACCGGAGTGGCACAGGGCCACTCTCTCTCACCAGCCTCGTACCTCTGTCCCCGATTCCTCGCTGGGCCCACATTCTTGAGAAAAACTGGCTGATGCTGGCTCTTGAGACGGGAGTCCTGAGCGCACGGCTACGGGAGACGGTGGTGGGAAGTTTCTGGCTCCGGCAGGACCAGCTGGCTCCCGGGCCGTGGTCTTAAAATAGAGGAATGACAGGTCACCGCGCTGCCAGGCCCGCCTTTGGTGCCATCCAGAGTGTGTTTTCAAGTGTCTGAAGGACTCACCACAGGCATCCCGATGGCACCGGCCAAGGCCCCGGGAGGGCCCCGCCCAGGACCATCCCGTCCTCCCGGGGGGATTCCAGGGAGCTGGGTGGACGTGTCCGGGCAGGTCTCAGGCCTGCGGGCAGGCTATTTCCATGCCGGCCGTGGCTGGCCCAGGGAGGTGTGCTGGTCCTTATGGAAAGCCGCGTGGGGGCACGGGAGGACCCGGGTTGTGAACAGGCCTTTGGAGAAACACGGTCCTTCCTAAATAGTATGTTGGTGTTTTGTGTTTTTTTTTTTTTTTAAATATATATTTTATTGATTTTTTACAGATAGGAAGGGAGAGAGATAGAAAGTCAGGGACCGGTGTGGCTCCGTGGATAGAGTGTCGGCCTGCAGACTGAAAGGTCCCAGGTTTGATTCCGATCAAGGGTATGTACCTTGGTTGCGGGCATATCCCCAGTGGGGGGCGTGCAGGAGGCAGCTGATGGATGTCTCTCTCTCATTGATGTTTCTGACTTTCTATCTCTCTCCCTTCCTCTCTGTAAAAAATCAATAAAATATACAGTGGTACCTTGAGATACGAGTGCCCTAACATACGAGATTTTTGAGATACGAGTCGTCGAGTGAGCTATTTTTGCTTTGAAATACGAGCAACATTTGAGATACGAGTCATCACGCAGATCAGCAGGCTGCACAGGACCCACTGTAGTGACTGAAATTGGGAAGTACTGAGGAATCCCCTCCCGGCTAGGCTTGACACTTCCTCCCCTAAAGCCAGGCCTGCAAACTACTAAAGAAGGGGGAGGGGAAGGTTCAGAATCAGGGTTAAAAGTATGAACCTGCCTAAGCTTTGAGCCTATTATCTTCGGCCAGACCACAGCAGCTGACCTGAGTTTGTTAGGAACCTTCTGGGTTAGCTGGTCCCTTGCTGCCTGAGAATCAATTAGAGATTGACGAGTCAGCATCTATGAGCCAATAGGAGAAGGCAGAATGGGTATAAAAAGAGGGACCGCCCCTTTGTCGGTGCTCTTACCATTCGAGCCCCTGGCAGCCCGGCAGACAGGCCCCGTCTGACATGACATCATCACCGCCGTGATTCCCAGGGAAGCAAAGAGGGCATCATCGTGAGCGGCTCCAGGGACAGAACGGCCAAGGTATGGTCTTTGGCCTCAGGCCGGCTTGGCCAGTGCTGACACACCATCCAGACTGAAGACCGAGTCTGGCCCATTGCTGTCAGCCCATTCTTTTGTGACTGGGACGGCTTGTTGTGGGCTCAGTACTTGTCTGAGAATCTGGGACCTCAGCAGTGGGCAGCTGATGACGCACCTGGGCAGTGACTTTCCTGCAGAGGTTAGGGTGTTGGTCCTCATGTCTTGCTGGCCAGCCCTGATGCCCAGCTGTGGGCCAGGGAAGCCAGCTACTCAGGGACCTCTCTTGCTTGGAGGGTGCAGTGATGATGCTCCCTACCTGCACCCACAGTACTTGTCTGCCGTAGTCACCCTAGACACTGTCATCTGGGCACAAGCCCTAGGACATGGGACCTCTGCCTAAAAGGCTGAGCTGATTGCCCTAACTCAGGCACTCCGATAGGGAAAAGGTTAGGTGAGCCCAGATTCGAATCTGTAATAAACTTAGGTATGTTTGAATTCGGTTGGTCTTTGTGGTCTGTCTTGTGGGGACTCGCTCCATTACACCCACCAGTTTACCTCAACTCGAGTGTCTCATAGTTTCCCACGCCTCAAGGTTACGGAACGAATTAAACTCGTATCTCGAGGTACCACTGTATTTAAAAAAAGAAAAAAGAAAGTCAGAAACATCGATCTTCTGCCTCCTGCACGCCCCTTACTGGGGATGTGCTCGAAAGCAAGGTACATGCCTTCAACCAGAATCGAACCTGGGACCTTTCAGTCAGAAAGCCGACGCTCTATCTGCTGAGCCACATTGGTTTCGGCTGTTTTTTATTTTATTTTATTTTATTTAATATGTATGATTTACATTGGGTTTCCTGATCGTTGGGAGATAGTTGCTTACTCTTCCGGGATCTGTAGACCTCAGGCAGGACGTGGTGTGAGAACAGAAGAAGGTGGACTGGCTGTGGCTGATGCCAGGGGTTGTGTTGGGGTGTGATACCTGGGCAGCAGGCATGTGTGTGGCTTTGGGAATGTGTGTGTGTGTGTGGGGGGGGTGGGGGGCGAGTGACTTTCTTCCAAATCTTAGAGGGGAGAATGGGTCCAGGCCTGTTGTTTGGACGGGGCACCTTTGCCGTGGCACCCACCCTTCTGGAAACACGTTCATGCCCACCTGACCAGCCACCCACACATTCCGGCCTGTGCCTCTGGCCCGGCGCCTCCACAGCCAATGTCAAGGCAGAGGCTGGTGGCTGAGGCCCCGTGCCGTCTCTTTGGTCTTTAATTGATAACAACGGTCAGGGTGACCCTCTTCGGTGCCAGGCCCTGGCCTCGGAGCTTTGACCTCTCGGGTCTCTCAGTCTCCAGGCACCGTTAGAGGAGGCACCTCCACAGGCTGATCACCGCATGGGAAACGGGCGCGGGGAGCCAATGACCTGTCTGTGGAGCAGAGAGGGCGCAGGGGGAGCAGCGGAGGAGGGGGGTGGGGGAGGGTGTTGGGTTCGGAGTGTTCTGACGAAGCCAGCCACCTCTCCGCACCTTCACGTGATCACAGAGAGAAAGGGCTGTTTCTCAGGCCGGTGTGGCGTGGGGGGCAGGGAGTCCCGGTGCCAGTTTTGAGTCTGTAAGCCGCTTGGGGAAGTCACCGTGGCGGTTCTCTGGAGCCTGTGGTCCTTCAAGACGACCTCTCAAGTGACAGCTACTGCCCTTGCCTTCCTAGAGAACGGGGAGCCGCCTCCTGTGTACCCCTCCTTTTAAAAAAACTTTTAAGCTCTTTATTTGGCTATGATTTCAAACTAACAGGAAAGTTGCAACAGTAGAGTATGAAAATTACCCGAACGCACCCTGGCTGGTGTGGCCCAGTGGATAGAACATCAGCCTGCGGACCAAAGGGTGTGGGTTTGCTTCTGGTCCAGGGCACGTACCTCGGTTGCAGGCTCCTCCCTGGCAGGGCCCTGGTTGGGGCGCATGCAGGAGGCTGCAGGAGGCAACCGGTCCATGTGTTTTTTCTCTCTCTCTCTCTCTCTCTCTCTCTCTCTCTCTCTTGCGCGCGCGTGCACACACATGGGTGTTTCTCTCTGCCTCTCCCTCTCCCTTTCGCTCTCCCGAAAAATCAGTGGAAAATACCCTCAGAGGAGGATTAAACAGAAAACAAAACGAAATACCCAAATACCTTCTGTGCAAATCCCCTTTGTCATTCCATTTCACGCTCCTTCTCTTCACCTCCGAGTGACTCCCTTTGGGTGCATGTGGGGAAAGCTATACACAGAGCTGCATTTTTTCTTCCTGAATCACTTCAGCATCAGTTAAGTCCATTTTGGCCGTTTTCCCTAAATACAAACTTCGGCGTGCGTTCCCTGAGTGTGGGGACATTGTCTCACAGGACCACACCCAGCTGTCCGTTTTCAGGGCATTTCCCCGTGCACCGACCCCGTTCTGTCCGTGGGTGGCATTACCCCCCACAACCCCTCACCCCTAGGGAACAGAACCCCCTCTGAGGCCAGCCACAGCATTGAGAATGGCTCTGAGGACGCCCCGTTTTATATGTGCCATCCTCTGGGAAACATACCCATCTGCCACACCACAATCCGGAGTGGACAGCCGATGGAAATCAGACCTCTGATGTTTTTCACTACTGCTTGATGGTTTACATTTTACAACTCCTGATCATTAAGATGTACACCTTCCGCCAAAACGGGTGTGGCTCAGTGGATAGAGCGTCGGCCTGCAGACTGAAAGGTCCCATGTTCGATTCCGGTCAAGGGCTTGTATCTTGGTTGCAGGCACACCCTCAGTAGGGGGCATGCAGGAGGCGGCTGATCGATGTCTCTATCATGGATGTTTCTAGCTCTCTATCTCTCCCTTCCTCTCTGTAAAAAATTCAATAAAAAATATATATTAAAAAAAAAAGATGTACACATTTCCCTATGAAAACTGGTTCCTAGAATGGTTTCTGTTAATGACATTCTGCGCCTAAGTGAATTACTTGTTGGGGCCACAGCCGAAATTTTCACAATAGCGTAATGATGTTAACTTAATTTGAGTTTTAAAAGAGACTTCGATTTCTCGATCCTCGCCCTCCTAATGCGGGCTTCCTGGAAACAGAGGAAACTCCCAGGGAGAAAATTAGATTTTTTTTTTTAATTTTATTTTTTGCTTGAGAGGCATGATGGATGCTGACAAAGAGGAAAGAAAATTCTCAGCTAATCTGAGCGCTGATTGGATCCCTGGCTCCTGCCCAGACACAGCGGGGCGCCTGCTGAATGCGACCGCGGTTCCCTCCTGGTCCGGGGCAGGGCCGAGCTTTCGAGGGTCGGGAGCATCTAGGGGCCTCAGAAGCCAGGCCAGGGAGGGCCGTGACACCGTGGCTGCCAGCTGTCTTCCCGGTCCCCGTTCCCGGGAGCCCGTTCCGGTGGCCACGGAGCTCCCAGGCCGGCCTCGTCCTGATCGTCTCCTCGGCAGCCTGTCCCTCTGCTGGCCGCCCCTCCTCCTCTCCGGCCCGGCTAAAGGCTCACCAAATCTCCAGGCTCCGAACCATTGTCCCATGTCCGCCACCCGGGAGGCCTGTCGCCAGTGCTCATTTGGTGACCACAGTTGGGAGCCAGCAGTCTTCTGCCACCACCCTCATCACCGATTTCTTTTATTTATTTTAGGGAAGAAAAAAAAAACTTATTATTTTGGAACCAGCCCCGGTCGTTTTAATGGTTTATTGTGGAGCAACGTCGGCGGCGGTAACCGTTCTCTGCGTTCCGCCCAGTCCCTTCTGGCATCTCGCCCTCTGGATGTTGTGAAGATCCCGAGTCAAGGGACCGGCACCTGCCAGGCCAGCATGGCTCCCTGGTGGAGCATTGACCTGTGTGACCCAGGAGGTCATGGTCTGATTCTATGGTCAGGGCACAGCCTGGGTTGCGGGCTCGATCCCCCATGTGAGGTGTGCAGGAGGCAGCCGATCCGTGATTCTCTCTCATCATGGATATTTCTCTCTCCCTCTCCCTCTCTGGAATCCATAAAAACGTATTTTTTTTTTTTTAAAAAAGGAATGAACACCCAGTGAGTTGGAAACGCGTGTGGATGACCTTGTTACTATGTAGCATCCTGTTTTGCAGGGACCCAAACCCCCGAGGCCACCCTGCAGTCGACTTCTTAGTGACTTCTTAGGTTAAAGGTGACATGCTGCGTCCTCTCGCCGCCCATCCAACACGGACATCGTCCATCCTCCATCCTTTATCCCTCACCCCCATCCTCACCTCGCGGAGTCCCCAGCACCCAGCACCACCAGGCCCGTGTCCACCTCTCTGCCCTTCCCCTGGCACGGCTGTGCTGAGACCTCAAGACACATTAGGACAGTGGTTCAAACCTTCCTAAGGCCGAAACCCTTGCATACAGCTCCTCATGTGGTGGTGACCCCCAACCATGAAATGTTGCTACTGTTATGCATTGTGATGTAAATATCTGCATTTTCCCATGGTCTTAGGCGACCCCTGTGCAAGGGTCGCTCGACCCCCAAAGGAATCTCGACCCACAGGTTGAGAACCGCTGTGTGAGGAGCCGCTCTGGCTGGGGAGCCACAGCAGGAGCAGCCAGGAGGCACTTCCTGGAGGAAGTCTAGGCTGGGAGGTGCTTGGGAGGGACAGGCCGCCTGCTGGAGGGCCAGCCCGTCTGCTCTCACACAGGGGCTGCTGGACCTCAGACCCCTTTTCATTTCACGGGGGTGAGGTGGGGGGGTCAGGGGGAGTTGGTCATTCACTCTGCTTTGCAGTGGCTCCTCCTGCCCAGGCCCTGACTTCTGGCGCTCTCTCTGTCCCAGCAAATGCGTTACATACCGCATTTTCCGGCGTATAAGACGGCCCCCAACTTTTCCAGTTAAAATAGAGAGTTTGGGATATACCCGCCCTATAAGATGACACACGGCGTATAAGACGACCCCTGAACTTTTGAGAAGATTTTCCTGGGTTAAAAAGTCGCCTTATACGCCGGACAATACGGTACCTCTGCACCCCAAACCCCAAACGACTTCTTCTTGGACATCAGCCACCACGGAGACCATCTGGCTTTTTAAAGTTTTTTTATTTTTTCCACTCATCGTTTTATTTACAAATACACATTATAACTTTTATATACATTGCACATTTACATGGTAGAAAAGTACAAAACTATATATTTAAATGAATTCTTATCTTAACTTGCCATGTCTGAGGATATAAAATTGCATCAGAAAAAAAGGTATTATGAAAAGCAAGAAACTTGAACTGAGCGTGCGCGCTGATGCGACTCGCAGTGACACACCGGGTTGGAAACGGACGCACTCCAAGGCACAAAGCCCGGCTTCAAGGAAACACACCTCGCGGAAGACGAGGGCGTCGCACCCGCCTTCGTCCATCTGTCCGCCCGTCCGTCCGTCCGTCCGCCCGCCGACACCCAGCACTCAGTTCCTCTGGATCTGGAACATCTCACCGGTTCCGATCGCTCGGAGTCTGAGGTGGCCGTCACCGCCTTCCGTCCCCATCACCGCCGGAGACGGGAGACGTCGGCGTTTCCTCGAAGCTGGCGCCCCGTGGCCTCCTGTCTGCGCCACTGACAATGCCTTTGGTCAGTCAAGGTTCCTTGTAAACAAAACCCGAGGAGGGATCGTGTACGTACAGAGCAGGCGGCAGAGAATCCAATAAATAAACAGGACACACCGACATGCACGTTGATGGAAGTGGAGCGGAGCCCGCGGGGCGCTGGCGGGAGGGTGCGGGGGGCGGGGGGCGGGGGGCGCGTGACCAGGAAGGAATGGCTGGATGGTTTACAAGGCAAACAGAAGCTGTCACTTTACAAGCAAGAGACCTCACAATAAATAACAACCGCTCTTCCTCTCACGGATAGACTTCTTCAAAAAAAACAAAGGCGTACAGTCAACCAGACACTTTTTATGTATAAATTACAAAACAGGACACAGTATAAATAAATGTCGGCGCGTCTCGGCGGCGGCGGCGGGGCCTCATCCAGGAGACCTCGCAGGGCGGCCTCTCGGGTCCGAGGAGGGGGTAACAGGTGGCCGGGGAGAGAGCGCGGGAGGACCGGGTCCTCGAGGCACACCTCCCCCCCCAATAAATAAGCGTACACGTATGTACAGTATGGACAATATATATTTTTCCTTTCCTTCCTCTCGTTCCTTGTTTGTTTGTTTGTTTGTCTGTGTGTTCTCTGCCCAGAGGCTCGGCCCGCGCCGCGTGCTTGCGGCCGGCGGCTCTACCACTCTAGAATGGAAGAAATGGGGAAGCTGTAGTCCTGGTCTTCGTCCTCCTCCTCCTCCTCCGTGTCTTCCGAAATGGCTAGATGGGGGAACACAGGGAGCTGCGGTTTAGTGCGGACAACGCCACGCAGAGCAGCTCAGGGTGCGGGGCCGAGCCCCCGCTGCCAGCCACGTGACCGCGTTGCACTCTTTTTTGTTTACATGACTCGCAGGGAGATGCTTTATGTTTTTATTTATTATTATTTTTTTTGGCATCTGCTGTTCTGCAATACGTCTCTTTTTTTTTTCTTTTTTTAAAAAAAACAATACATGAAAAAACAAAACCACACACAACACCACCACAATCTATGAAGTCAACAACGGCAGAAAGTTCTGGAGAATCAATGGCTCAGGTTTTACGGGTAGATCCTGAAATCAGATAAAAAGCGCTCTTGTGTTCTAGGTACCACACTGCTCGGGGGGTCCTTATTTCAGAGTTAGCGGAGGCGGCGGCTGCGCGGTGCAGCCCTGCGCGTGTGGGAAGAGAGAGCTGCCTTAGAGAGAGAGAAAACAACAACAACTCTTGAAGCAGTTAGTCAGGTTCGCGGGGTACGAGAGCCCACGGCAAGCAGGCGACTACAGCGAAGGAGCAAGGGGCACGGGATGGGGAGAGGCTTTCAGAGGCCATCCCGCCGGACACAGGCCATCGCGGGGAAGGCTCCTGTGGCTCACGGCACGGCTGGCGGGACTTAGCGGCTACCTAACTTGAAGGGCCAGTCCCGGGTCCCGCAGCGCTGTTCCCCGGGAGCGTGGCCGGGGAGCCTTAGGTCGGAGCGAGTTGGAAACAGCACTTACAGTTGCACGATCCGGAGTGCTTCACCTCCAGCAGCACGCCCGCCGAGCAGGCCGCCTCCCTCATGGCGCACTCGCTGGCGTAGGTGGCGTTGTCGCTGGCGCAGACCGGCTCCTCGGACTTACTCTCCGGGCACAGCTCGTCGCACAGGGAGCACCGGCCTCGGCCCACCCTGAAGTCCCACAGGCACTTCTTCCCGCCGCTGCACGGGATGTCCTCGCAGGACTTTGCTTCTAGGATATAAGGGACCCGTGATGAGTGTGCGGACTCCCCCCGTTCCCCTCTGCTTCCCTGTCGAGAAACACAAACACGCAGGTCACACCTCTTCCCGCCCTGTCTTGTGAGCCCTCCCGAGGACATGTTCCCATAGGTTTCCAGGGAGAAAGGGGAGAGAGGGGGAGACAGAGAAACACATGGATAAGCTGCCTCCTGCAGGAGCCCCGACCAGGGATTCGGGCCACGGAGGAGCCTGCAACTCAGGTACGTGCCCTGGGCTGGAATCGAACCCGGGACCCTTCCGTCCACCAGCCCACATGCTCTATCCACTGGGCCGAACTGGCTCAGGCTGAACATATTACTTACATGTAATGGCTCGCTAACGGGGGGTAATGAAGATATATGATGCAAACATGCTTGATAATAAAACTGAAATACACACAAATCTCCCCCCTTCTCCCCTCCCGTTTCCTACAGACTGTGTGTGTGTGTGCGTGAACACAGTGTTTGTGGAACAGGATCCCGGGGGTCCCAGAGCCAAACACGCATGTGGTGCTTCCCCACGGAGGGGAAAAAAAGAGAAAGCGTTCCGTCAGCTATCGGGCCCCAGTGGCAGCTCTGAGGAGCTGGCAAGTCACCGCTTCTTGCTTCCAGCAAGTCTGGCACTTGGAACGAATGTGCAAAACTGAGAATGAGTTCTACGTCTCCCAGGGCAGAAAACTGTTTCCTGCCTCTCGCAGGCGCGTCAAAGAAGATGCCGGCGCTCCGGGAAGGAAGACAGCAGCTTCCCCCGGGAACGCCGCCGGGCAGAGGGGGGAGACTCTCTCCGAGGCCAAACCTGGCCCTGGGGAGGCCCTGGGCTTCTCTTCCCTGGTCAGCCCCCCGGCCTCACGGCCAGAAGCCAGCCTGCTGCGGCCCCTGTCCTCCTCCTCCTCCTGTGGCGTCTCCGCCCGGAATACCTACTGATGCACTTTCCCTCGTAGGCCAGGCCGATGGACCTGCCCAGCAGGCAGGTGGCCTTGCGCAGGTGGCAGGCGCTGGAGTAGGTCACCCCGTCGTTGCCACACAGGGACTGCTCGGCGGAGCTGGGCTCCGGGCAGACGCGGTTGCAGGTCACGCAGTAGGCGTTGTTGGTCTGGTCCACCACGCAGGTGGAGCTCCCGGGGCAGAAGACGTCGCGGCAGGTCTCTGCAGCAGCGAGGGGGTGGGGGTGGGGGTGGGGGCGGTTAGCAGGCAGCCTCTGGTCCTTCGGGGAGGGAGGAAGGACCCCCCCCTTACCCAGGAAATAACCCCCCCCCCAAACTAGAAGAGGCCTGTGGTTTTCAGGAGGAAACCTACGACCCCAGGCTGGCCCTTTCCGTGGCATTTTTTCTTTTCTTTTTTTTTATTGTGTTACATGCATACATATCTCCCCATTGCCCCCCTCCCTCCCAGGCACACCCCAACCCCCCAGTGTCTGTGTTTATTGGTGATGCTTCTACGCATGCATTCAAGTTCTTTGGTTGACCTCTTATCTACCCCACCTCTCCTTAAACTTCCCGCTGCAATTTGATAGTCTGTTTGATGCTTTACTGCCTCTGTGTCTATGGCATTTTTTCTTTTAAAACATATTTGTATGGATGTCAGAGAGGGACGGAGAGGGAGGGAGAGAGGGAAACTTTCAGTGACCAGAGAGAACCTTTCACCGGCTGCCTCCTGTGCGCCCCACACAGGGATCAAGCCTGCACCCTGGGCATGTGCCCTGGCGGGGAATGGAGCCGTGACCTCGTGGGTCACAGGTCAACGCTCAGCCGCTGAGGCGTGCAGGGGCTGTGAAGGCGTGCAGAGCTGTGAAGGGGCCTTTGGGAGGTGGGAGATGTTCCCTGACTTGGGGTCTTCATTACCATGCCCAGGCCCCCCCAGCCCCGCCCATCCCGGCCTTGAGGGGGGGAAGGGGGGGAATCGCTTACTTTTGCACTTGCCCTGGTACTGGACCTCCAGCTCCGGCTGCTCCTTACACCTGGCCTTGAGCAGCGCACACTCGTTGCGGTAGGTCTTGCCATCCAGGCCACAGACGGGGCCTTTCCAGGTGACGTTGGAGCAATCCGGGGCGCAGACGCAGCGGGGTTTGTTCTTCTTGTTCATCCGGCATTTCTTCCCGGGCCCGCAGTCCACGTTCTCGCACGTCTCTGCCAGTTGGAAAGAGGCAGCGATGCAGCGGCGGGGCCAGGCTGGAGGCAGGTCAGGGGATCTCGGCGGCGGCGGGGAGGCCTTGCGCAAGGGCGCACGCGGCGGCGGCGCTGCCCCAAGGGCCCCGGCGGCTCCCTCCCTCCCCGGGAGAAGTTGGCGAGGGCGGAGGGGGCAGGGCCGGGCAGGGGGCCTCACCCCAGACCCAGCTCTCTCTCTCCCAGAGCCCGCGGGGCGGCTGGCTTCCCCCGCCACACTTGGCGCGGCGGCCCGGGGCCTCCGCCGACCTTGTTTTGCGTAAAAAGTGTGCAACAGGCGAGGCTCCGCCCTGCGCCCGGGCCCGGGGACGGGAAGGGGACCCGGCAGGCAGGCGGGCGGCGGCGGTGGCGCAGGGCTGGGCGGTGGGGAAACCGAGGAGGAGGACGGCCTGCGGCTGGGGCGGGGGCGGGGGAGAGGGGCCCACCTTTACAGGGGATGCAGTTGGGGGCGCCCCCGTTGAAAATCATCCACTTGAAGAGCGTGTTGTCGTTGACGTCCTCCTCGGTCCACGAGGTGCTGAGGCGGCCGGTGCCGCAGCACTCCTCCTTGCTCAGCTCCGTCTTGTACAGCACCTGGCAGCGGCCGTTGCGGGCCTGGCGCAGCCAGCAGTTCCCGGCTGCGGGGAGACCAGGAGCGGCGGTGGGTGCGGGGGAAGGTGGAAAGGAGGGGGCCGCGGAGCAGCCCGGAGGGGCGCAGAGGGCGCGCGGGGCGCAGGGGCCGGGAGCCGGGGCCGCAGGAGACACTGGGGAGGCGGTGGCGGGGCGGGACAACCAGGCTGGAAAGGTGGGCGAGGGCGCGAGACAGAGGCCGGACCCCGCCGGTTCCAGGGACCGGACCCCGCACGTGCGCCCGCGCTCCCTGGCCTCGCCAGCTGGCGTGGACGCGTCCCGCTCCCTGACCCCAGGGACGCGGGGGCCGACCCAGAACTCGGCCCGAACGGGACGCGCCGGGGGCGTGAGCCAAGGCGCGGGCGGGCGGGTGACCGGGGTGAAGCCAGCGGGGGGCCGGGGAGGGGAAGACGGGGCGGGGGCGCGCGGGGCCGGGCGCGGGGCGCAGGGCGAGCCCCGCCGGCGGCGGCGCCGGGGAAAATGAAAGCAAACGGCGGCCGGAGCGCGGCCCGCCCGACGGGCCGTGTTGCAATCGCCGGCCCAGGGGACGCCCGCGGCCACCGCGCTCTTTCGACATCGCCGGGCCCGCTCCGCGGCGCCCACGGCCCGTCCCGGCGCCCGGCAGCGCCTCGCCCCGCAGGCGGCGGGGAGGGAGCGGGGCGCGGGGCTGGGGCGCGCGGCGGGGGCTCCCCGCACCCTCACGCCCGGGACGGAGAGCCGGGCCCCGCGCTCCTCGGGCTCCAGGAAAGTGCGAGGGCGCAGGGCGGGGGTTGGGGGGTTCTCCCGCCGTTCCCGGGGTGGGGGTCAGGCACACCCGCCTCTCTCGCCCCGACCAGAACCCTCTGCACCCGCTTTAACATTGGGACCTGGACCCGCGGACTTCTCCCGAACCACCACCCTTCCCCGTCACTAGGAGGGCTCCTTTAAAAGTCAAAGACAGACTAACCGAAAGAGACCCAGCTAATTAAAAACAAAAAATAAAAATAAAAACAAAAATAAAAAATAAAAATAAAAACGTGAGAGGTTTGCGTTCCGTCCATCCGAACTGAAACCGGCGGGGGGCTCCTTCCGGGACCCCGGAAAGTGAAGGGGTCGCCGCAGGGGGAAGGAAGGGGGAGCCACGCAGAACCCCCACGCCCCGAAGCCCCAGCTGCGCCGGCGGCGTGTCAGGGTCCGGGGAAGAGGCAGCCCCTGAGCCAGAGCGCGACTTCCCTGCACAGCGCCCCGCGCCTCAGCTCCAAGTTTGGGCAAAGTTTCTGAAACCACGTCCCCCCGCCACCGGGGGCATTTCAGGACCCCCCTACTGTCCCCCGCTACACACACACACCCGGTCTTGCTTGACAAAGCGCCCCACGATGTGTGTGTGTGGGGGGATGTTCCACCGCGCGAGGTCGGGGCGCCCGCCGCAGTCTGCAGGCTCCGGGCGCCGGCGCCCTCTCCCCGGCCAAGCCCGGTCCCCGCTCCCCGCTCCCCGCGCGGAACGCGGCATCCCTAACCCTAACGCCCGGGGCACCCCGCTCGCCGCCGCTCCTTCCTCGGGATCGCCGCGCTCCCGGCCTCCGGTCCCCCCAAACTCTCCATCCCGGAGTCGCCCAGTGGGTCCGAGGACCCGAGAGCCAGCCAGCCAGCCAGCCAGCCAGCCTCGCCCGCTCGGAGCGGACCCCGGGGAGCCGGCGGCGAAGGGCGAGCCCCGGCCCCCCGCGCCCCCGCGCCGCTTACCCTGGGCGCTGCGGTCCTCCAGGAACTGGCAGAGCAGCAGCAGCAGCAGGCAGAGCCCGCCGGGCGGGTGCCGGGAGCGGCCCATGTCGGGGCAGGCGCGGGGCGGCGGCGGCGGGGGCCCGGGCGGGCGCAGAGGCGGGCGGCGAGGCGCAGCGATCCTGGCGCGGCCCCGCGCTCGCTCGCTCCGCCGGCCGCCGCGCGCTCCAATGGACGTCGGGAGCCGGGCGCAGCCGCGCTTAAATGCGGCCGGGGGTCGCGGCGGTGCGGTGGGCGGTCTCCCAGGGCGTGGGGCCGCGGGAGGGCGGCCGCCGCCGGCGGGGGTGCGCGGCTCCGGGGCGGGGGGCGGGGGAGGCGGGGAGCTTTGAAAAGTTCAGCGCGAATCAGGTGACATTTCCCACCTTCGCGGCGGCACCCGTCCCCGCGAGCGAGGGAGCGAGGGAGCGAGAGAGCTAGGGAACCAGGGAGCCAGGGAGCCAGCGGCCGCGGTGCCCGCAGTCCCGGCGGCGGCGGCGGCGGGAGGCGAACCGCCGAGTGTTCTTATGGCGCAGGAGCGCGCGGGAGGGGGGCGGCGACCGGGGCGGGGGTGGGGGCGACGCTCCGGGGGTGGGGAGCCGGCGAGAACACCCACTTGCAGCCGGCACGCCGCTCCCAGGCAGCGCCGGCGCGCGCAGGGCGGCGGGTGGGAGCGAGCGAGTGTGTGTGCGCGAGTGTGTGTGTGTGTGTGAGTGTGTGTGTGTGTCAGGTTGTGTCTGCGCGCGCGCGCGGCGGGGGCGCCGGGGGGACCCGGAGTTCCGTGCGCACCGCCGCGCCCGCGCCGGGGAGACTTTGCAGACAGGCGCCCCGGAGCCCCGCGCCCCGCTGCACGGCCCGCCGCCGCCGCCGCCTCCTGCGC
>PVJN01048565.1:0-15569 GCA_004026805.1 Lasiurus borealis
TAACGTATCATTTCTCATCCCCGAAGTAGACCTAATCATCGCACCCACGTCAGGCTGGGATGGCGAGGATCCTTGGATCTGATCAGCGGCCCGGTGTTCGCACCTGCCCGAGCGCCTAGCGTGCATCCTGTAAGTGTTGTCATTTTCAGTTTGTGGATAGGGCATGCCTCCTCCCGCGTTTCCCACGGGGCTCGGGACTTCATGGGCCGCTGTGGGACCGGGGCGGGCGGGTGAGGAACAGACGGGAGGAGAGCCTGCAGTGCTGATCTGGCTGTGATTTCCTGGAGGAGATTGGAATGACGGAAGCGAATTGGAGAATAGTCGTGATGATATAGGAATAGTAAGTATTTGACCCGGGGTGATACTGGAGTGGGGAAATTGTCGTGGCCCCGTACCGCCGCCGAGAGGGGAATAAGATTAGGAAGAAGAAAAGGCCCTCGGACTTGCTGATGAGGCGGGGAGCGTCGATCCGGTGGAGTGGGCTTCCACCCGCGTCGCAGGGGATGAAGGAGGCTGGCGTTGATTACAGAATGAATGGGCGGCGAGGAAATGGAGCCTACAGGTGTGCTCAGGCCGCCGAAATGCCGAGGCGGCAGAGGAGAATGAGAACGTGAAGTGGGTAGTGACAAAGTGATCTCGAAACGCCTTAGGAATATTTATTTTTTTCAATTGGAAAACGGTACTCGAGGCTGAAAAGAATGTGGGCTGTTGTCATCTCGCAAAATGGTAAGTAATCGTCACAATTCTCCGAAGGGATCATTTCAGTTCCGTATTTTGTGATGAGTGCAGGCTTCTGGCAACGCCGCCGCCAGATCTGCCGCAGTGTTTCCGCCCCACCTGCTGCAGACACACGCCGCTGAGGGCAGATCATAGCGGGGGCTGACCAGCGCCTTCCCGGGCCGGCGAGGTCGGGACATCCCACTTCAAGCCAGAGCGGGGGAGGAGGGGGTGGAGTGGGGAGTCCAGGTAGGTCTGTGGAGGTTTCAGATCTGGATGTAGGTCCCGGGGCGTGGTCCCCAGCGTCTCGGGAAGGAACAGCAGTGCCCGCCTGAAGTCCGAATAGCGGAAGAAGATGGAGGTGAGGCCCACCTGCCGGAAACATTGAAAGGCTGGTCCCGCAGTGAACAGAGGGGGGCCCCCGAAACCCTTGCCCCCCGGTTTGTGGAAGTGCACAGAGACTTGCTGTCCTTCTGGCGTGGTGCATAGTTAAGAGAACAAAGAGAGAGAAACATCTAGACCTCAAGCTCTAACTCACATTGGGGCCGGGTTAACATTTAACATCCCGTACTCTGCAGCTGATCCTCCTGGAAACCAGTGGAGCCTGCCGAGCAACTGAAAAACCCAGGGCTCTGGTGGCACAGACCCCTCCTGCTCCAGATACACTTCGCTAGCTGCCTGCCCGGCTGGCGTGGCTCAGGGGCTGAGTGTGGACCTGTGAACCAGGAGCTCATGGTTCGATTCCCAGTCGGGGCACAGGCCCGGGTTGTTCAGGAGGCAGCCGATCCATGATTCTCTCTCATCGTGGATGTTTCTCCCCCCCCCCCTCCCTTGCTCTCTGAAAGCAATGGAAATAGACTGAAAATAACACGCTGCCGGCCACACCAGGAAAGGCGTCGCTGTGAAGGCGAGCGGGAGGAGTGGCCTCAGGAGCTGCTGCCGGGCCGGGTCAGAGGTCACGCGTGTGAACGGTTAGAGCCCGGGCCGGGAGGCTTGTTGGTTGGAGCGCCATCATTCCCGGCACCACAGGCAGAGGCCGCAGCGCCGGGATGTGGAGTCGATGCCCATGTAGGAGGCAGCCATTTGATCTCTCTCTCTCTCTCTCTCTCTCTCTTCCTACTTTACATTCCAGTTCTTAGCTGTGGAGACACAGGCTTTGAGCTGCTTTAAATGCACAAGGAGACCTTTCTAGCGTTCTCCGGAGAGGGTGCCTGAGGGGGATCATGGGAAAGATGCGGCGGGCAGGGGGTGCACATGAATGACAGGTCAGGAGGTAGGCGTTGGCGGCGTGCGGCGGCTTGACATGGTTGGCTGGTCGTTTTTAAGCAGCAGCTCCTGGCCTTCTGCGTTCCTGAGGTCTAGTCTCACAGAGCGCCGCTGGGAAAGGCCAAGGTGGGGCCTCTCAGTTTGCTGGTGTCGGTCAGAAGGAGGAGGCCTAAGGTGTGGCTTGTTGCTGTGGAGGTGGGTCCTGCCTAGCAATTTAAAAATTGTAACTTACATCTTATTGGCTGCGAATAGAGCTTCAGAGTTGTGGTTTTTTTAAAACCACTGTTTATTTCGATAGTTGCCCCCTTCTGTTCTGCTGACCCGGCTTACATTCCAGCGCCGTGACTGTCCTGATGCAGGCACGTGGTGATAGGTATGGCGAGGCAAGTTCTCGTCTTTCTCTTCACACTGTTCTTGGCTGTGTTCAGGCATTTGCTCTCCCACATATACATTAAAATCATTCTTATTAAATTGGTATGATTAGATGTAATCAAGTTTCCCATTTCCTTTAGGTTGGCTGTGATCATTTATAATTAGCCAGAAAGTAATTCCTCTTCATATTCCGAGCATTCTTTTTCATTTGTGAATTTATTACCTTCGGCTTGTTATTGTGTTTTCTTAAAATCCCTTTACACGCTTTGTTTCTGCGGTCGCATCTTTGTTCTGTTTCTAATTAACAACCAATTTTACTCCTTTTCTCCTCATCAGGGTCTTGAGGGACACCCCCAGTTTGTTCATCTTCCCCAAGAACTGGGTTTTAGATTTATAGATCTTTCCTACTTGGCCTGTTTCACAATTTCACTCTTTAACTTTATTATTTTCTTCTTCCAGGTTTCTTTGGGGTTGTCTGTTCATATTTGTCCCAGCTGCTTAAAACATGAGGTGCGTAGGGAAGGACCGGAACAGACATTTCTCCAAAGAAGATGTAGCTGTTTATCTGATCAGCTCAAGAAAGAGGCTCAATATCATCAACCGCAGGGAAAAGAAATAACGTTACAGTGAGAGTCCACTTCACACCTATTAGGGTAGCTACTACACGTCCCTCCCCGCCCCCCAAACAACAACAACAACAAATGCAAAACAACAACCACCAACTCAGGAAATAAGTGTTGGGGAGGAAGGTACACGGATACGGCTGCTCTAGGAAACAGTGTGTCAGCTCCTGAAGATTCTTGGGGGGAGGGGGGGTGCATGTAGAGTTTGTAGTCGAGTGTTTTTTTCTCTCAGAAGTGGGGAAGGGGGTGCCGGTCCCTCTGTGCCCCGGGGTTCCGGAGAAGAAGGCCCTCTCCTTCCACTGCGTTTCCCGCCAAGTACGGCGCTTTTCTCTGCTACGTTCACCGGTTTCCTTTTGCCGTCAGTTGGCAGTTCATAGGTTTCTTGGCATTCGCTATGTTTGGGGTTCATCCAGCTTCTTGAGTCTGTACGTTTATGTTTTTGTTTTTTTTTTTCACTGAATTTGGGGAGTTTTCAGATATTTCTTTGGATATTTTTTGGTCACGCTGTCTCTCCTCTGACGGTGTTGACTTTCCTATGAACTCTTTTCTCGCTGTCCCACAGGTCCGTGGGCCTTAACTTTTTTCAGTCTGTTGTCTCCGCTGCTCACTGTGGGTACATTCCATTAGTTGACCTTGAAGTTCATTGATTCTACGGTTGAGTTCACTCAGCATTTTTTTTTTAATTTCTGTTATTTTTCCAGCGCTACTGTTTCTTTTTGATTCTCTTTTTAATAAATTCTATTTCTTTTATTGGAGTTTCTACTTTTCATCGTGAGATAATTTGTAAAGGCTTAAAATATTTTTATCGTGGCTGCTTTCAAATATTTATCAGATTAATATCCGTGTTGGCACTGGCTGATCGTTCTTCTCACTCATGAGTGATTTTCCTGGTCTTGGGATTAGGAGTAACGGAGTGTGTCCTGTACGTGGAAGAAACCCTGGGTCCTACTTCACCGTCTTTTAGAAGGCGGTCCCCGTGTGCAGGCCCAATGCCGGGATGGGTGGGTATTCTGGGCACCCTCCCCAGACCAAAGCGAGGGGCTGGCTCGCCCTCTTGTTTCAGACCGGCAAGGCGGAAGTCCGTATTACTGCCACCTTCCTTGCCAGAGTGTCGCTCCGGCTCGCCATGGCTGCTGTCTTGGTGTCAGAGAAGCTTCCCGGGGGCCAGGCTGCCGTCAGGGAGAGGAGACCCAGGGGCTGAGCCATCCCACTCTTTGCTGCAAAGTCACTGCACCCTGAGGAGCTGCAGGAGGCCATAGAGGGGAGAGGAAGTGATGGAGGGCCTGTAGCTCCCCTCCCTCCACCCATCCCATTCCTCAGTGCCAGTCCCCCGCCGGGAGGGCCTGGTGCGGGGAGAAGGCAGGAGACAAGCCTGCGGGCAATTAGTCCCTATTTGCACCACCTGGTTCAACCTCATGGCGGCGGTTGGCCCTGGCACACGCCCTGGCAGGAAGATTGGAGTGCCACCTGCTCCCGCCGGGGAGGGAAGAGGTGATTAGCTCCCCGTCCAGGCAGAGCTCCAGCTCCAGGCGGGGGGCTGGAGGCTGCTGCCTGATTTTGAGGGGGTGAGGGAGAGGCTAGAAAGTCGGGGCCTTGCTCAGCTCTGCGGGAATGCGGGCACAGGGAGCGCCCTTAGTGACTTCCCTCAGCCCGCCCTTCCCGGCCCGCGGGCTCCTCTCGGAGCCTCCCCAGTGCCTGTGCGTGGGGAGAAGCTTCTCGCGCCCGATCTGGGGCGCCTGAGAGATGAGGGGGTCCACGGAACCCGCCCCAGGCTCCCAGACTGTCTGCTGCCTCATCCCACTGTCCATCTCCCTGTGCTGCTGGTGTGGGACCTGCAGGGGCTCCGAGCCGAGACAGGGCGGAATGGGGGGTCCCGGGGGTCCGTGTTGGGGGAACAGGAAGCTCCGCCGCTGCCGTTTATCCCTCTCCTCTCGCCCCCCGGTTACATCCTGTGTCCGTGTCCCTGACGCCTGCTGGCTGGCCAGGTCAGTCGCTCCATTTCCCTTATTACCTTGAAGCTGCACATTCACATCATTCCTTAGCACCTCCCGCCGTGATAGCCGTCACACATTTCCCCGCCGTGCAAACTGCCCTCCCGCAGAGACGCCTGATACCCCAGCCCCGCCGAGACCAGACCGCTGGAGCAATGGCGCCGCTCCACCTTCAGTCAGTGCGTGTTTGAGGGTCTGCCAGGAGGCTCTTCTTCCAGGCACGGAGGCCTGAAACGCAGCAAACATGTTCTGCCCTCGTGAAGCTCACGTTCTAGTGGGGACCCGAAAGAATCACATATCCCGCTGTGTATGAGCCCCATAAATGACCCGGCTGGGGGGGGGCCTTCGGCGGCCAGGGAGGGAAAGTTCAGGGAGCCGGAGGGGGAGCAGGAGGTGCGGTCAGAAACACAGCCAGGACCTCACGGCACAGAGCCCTGCAGGCCACAGGAAGGCGTTTACACTGTATTCCACGTGCACCGGGTTTGCATGCTAAGAGGCAGCGGGAGGCATGATTGGGCTCACTCCGGCAGGTGGGTGCGTCACTGGCAGGTGGGTGCGTCACTGGCAGGTGGGTGCGTCACTGGCAGGTGGCTGCGTCACTGGCAGGTGGGCTCACTCCGGCAGGTGGGTGCGTCACTGGCAGGTGGGTGCGTCACTGGCAGGTGGGTGCGTCACTGGCAGGTGGGCGCGTCACTGGCAGGTGGGCGCGTCACTGGCAGGTGGGTGCATCACCCCGGCTGAGCGTCCTCGGCTGCCGGAGACACTGCTTTGCTTGGTGACGGGACGAGACCCGGGAGCATCTCAGGAAGCGAAACGCCCCTTTCGTGCGCTCCTTGTACACACTCCGCAGAAGCCAGCGGTGCCGGAGAGGGTCTGCAGGTGGCTTCTGAGCACCACGGTGTGGCCAGTGGCTGGCCCCCTGGGCTCTGGGCATCGTGGCCTCCATCAGGAACCGGGGCCCCCAGCACCCCAGAAGCACAGCCCCCCGTCCCTGAAGCAGACCTGTGGGGATGTCCAAGTTGAGCACCTGCCTGAGTGGCCGCGTCTCCCTTCCTCAGCCAGCGCCCCTGCAAAAGGCTGTGACATAGTGACAAGGGGAAACGTGAGAGCCTTTTTGGACAGTGAACCCCATTCCCCAGGCTCAGCTCAGCCTTCACTTCTAATCAGCGGTGATGTCAGCGCGGCCAGCCGAATCGCCGCTCAACTCGCAATGTTAATATCGTTTAGGGTCCTTCAGTAATATAATGAGGATCATGTAAAAAAGCCCAAACACAACTTGGCAGATTTACCCAAAATACTTCTTGTCTCTATTTCTGGGGCGGGGAGGGTGGGGGAGGCGGTTATTTGGAAATCAGAACAACGTCCTGGCTGAATGTCAGAACCTTTAAAAATACCGCTGTCCCCTGCAGCATGTTATGACATTATGAATCCTAGAAACCGTTCCAGTTTCCGCTAACTTTAATTATGAATGCGGCGTCTTTCTAGGGCCTCGGCATATAATGGTTTCTAAAACGGGGAGCGCGGAGGGTGGGCGCGAGAGGTGAAGAGGTGGCGCGAGGGAAGAAGGAAGACTCACGGACACAGACCACAATACGGTGATGGCCAAGGGGGTGGGGCGGGGAGGGAGAAGGAGGTAAAGGGGGGTACGTGGTGATGGAAGGAGGCTTGACTTGGGGTGATAAACACACAGCACAGTATACAGATGGCGTATCATAGAACCGCATACCTGAAGCCTGTGTCATTCCATTAAACACTGTCACCACAATACATTCAGGAACATGAAAGGGAAAAATAAATGGGAAGACATTTATCCGATCTAATAGAAGGGTAATATGCAAATTAACCATCAACCCCGTCACAGAGATATGGTGGTGCCCACAGCCACAAGATGGAGGGGGCACCCAGTCTGGTGCGGGGGGAAGGGGACGGCTGCTGAGCGGGGCAGCGTGAACGAGCTGGCGGAACGCTTGATGCATCGCATCGATGAGGAGACAAGCGTTCTGCGGGCGGGCCTCTGGGCCGCGGGCGCGGAGCGGCCAGTTCCCCGCACGGAGCTACGGGCACACGGCTCCGTGCGCAGGGCTACCGGTATTTCTTACAAATGGCAACAAACCGTGTTTTCCCAAAGAACGGGTTCCGTGATCATTTCTTCCTAATGGCTCCGCGTCCACTCTGAAAGAGTTATCACTTACCAGAAACGAGAGGGCAGGTGATTCTTAAGCTCTTGAATCCCATTGAACTCATGTCCCTTTTCACCCACAAAACGAGAATTTATGTCTGCATCGGGTATGATGCCAGAATAACCGGAGTAATCTGAGAACGAGTCACAGCCCCATGTCAAAGGGTGGGACCCCGCTGGGATTAATTTGTACAGCTGTAGCCGTTCCGTAAGCCGTGCGAGTGCATTAATTATACCGGGAAAGGCGAGGACATTTAAAACTACGACACAGAAAACTCTGAAACTTTCTGTGGGGGACCAAAAACAAGTCTGTTTAAATCTCAAGAAAAATGGCTATTATTTAATGCCTTTTATAAATATTAGAGATGTTTCTAAAATGAATACTTGACCAAGGATGTGTTTTTATTAATTTTGGAGAGAGAGGAAGGGGGAGAAAGAAACATCTATCAGTTGCCTCCCATACGTGGGCAGACAGGGATCAAACTCACAACCTAGGTATGTGCCCTGACCAGGAATTGAACCCACAGTTTTTTGGTGTATGGGACGATGCTCCAACCAACGGAACCACCTGGCCAGAGCAAGAGAGAGACTAACTTTTAAGATAATCATAGTTTGGGAGAAAGGGTTCTTTTAACCTGCAGCAAATTCATCACCATCTTCTTAGCATAAAGGAGAAGCTTAACACTTCATCAATCAAAATAAAGTAAGGCCTGAGAAAGCTACATTCTGGAATTGCAACAATTGCATTTTTTTTTTTTTTATGTATAAAGTAAGTAAGAACAGATGTTTTACCCTCTATGTGCAAAAGTACATTGCAAGGTCACATTTTATTGTAAAAGCCAGATTAATTTTCTTAGGAAAATACCTTCAACCATACTTGCAAGTAAAATATCGAAGTCACGTTAGCCAAGGTAGCTCAGTTGGTTGGGTGTTATTCTGGGCACCGAAAGGTCGCTGGTTCAATTCCTGGTCAGGGCACATGCCCGGGCTGCACTCAGTCCCCACAAGGGGTTGTGCAGGAGGAAGCTGATCGATGTTTTTCTCCCGCTCACTCTTTAAAAACAGTTATTTATATCATTGGCGCTACTTTAGAATAAGCTGCACCTGAGGTCCCCTCCTAGCGTGAGTGGTTGTGATAAGACACATGTTGTGTGTACCCAATCTGATGAACCGGGTATCAAAGAAAAGGTGCTTCATCGAACAATTTCACTGATAACAAAGGTGAGGCTGAGATAGGGCTGCAAAAGTGACAAAAGAAAAAGTTGATAAATGGGACATCACCAACATTAAAAACACGGGTGCTTCAAAAAATACCATCAAGAAAGTGAAAAGAAACCCACAGAATGGGAGTGAATATTTGGAAATCATTTCCCGATAAGACATTTATATCGAGAATATATAAAGGACTATTACAATTCAAAAATAAAACTAATTTAAAAACGGGCAAGAGACCTGAATACACATTTCTCCAAAGATATGCAAATGACCGATAGGCACATAAGAGAGATGTAAAACCTTATTAGCAACCTAGGAAATGCAAATAATAATAACAATAAAATGAGAAACCACTTTACACGTATTAGGATGTCTGTGATTTAAAATTCTGTTTAAAAAATAAAAACTACAAGTGTTGGCGGGGATTTGGTAAAACTGGTACCTCACATGCAATGGGGGTGGGGGGGGATTTAAAGTGACGCAGCCACTTTAGAAAGAGTGGTGGTTCCCCCAAAGCTAAGCCTGGAGTTACGATGTGACCCTGTCACTCCACTTCTGGGGGGATTCCCAGGAGACACGAAAACACGTGTCTTCACAAAAAAGCCGTACATGGCAGCTCTATCCAGAACCAGCAAACAGTGAACACAGCACAGATGTTTGTCCGTCAGCTGATGAGTCAGTAAAATGTGGCACCCCACACTGTGGGACACTGTTCAGTCCCACAAAGGGACGGAGCACTGATACACGTTTCAGGGTACGCGGGCCCTGAAAGCATGATGCTTGGTGGGAAAAGCCAGGCACAAAACCCCACATAGTGAATGACTCCACTTTCATGAACTGGCCAGAGGAGGCACTCGAGAGAGACAGTACGGTAGCCGCTAATGTAGTCAGCAGTATATTAGACAAGGAGCTCAGTGCACCATTCAAAATCGTGTGGTGCGGCCCACCCTCGAGTCGCTGGGCTGGCCCTGCCTCCCTCTCTGGCCCTGGAAGCAGCCACGGCCGCTGCTGATCAGACGTGTGGGCCCCTGCCGCCCTGCCCCAGGCACAGCCTCCTCCTGTCCGGTGACCATTATGGTGTCCCGGTTAATTAGCATATTTCTCGTATTTCATATATATATATTAGGGTTTTAAGCTAATTAACCCCCTAGGACTCCCGGGGATAAACAGCATTCATGAACACAGTAAAAAGATACAGTGATGAGACCTTGCATTTGGGGTGATTCAACACTATCAACATAATATTTAGATGTACATAACCAGCATTTCCATACCAGGGAGCTATTGGATTTTCTTGCAAAAAATATGTACAGTGCTGTTCACTGCATGATCATTTCTAATAAAAATAGCCTAAAAGGGGGTTGGTGGTGGGAGCACCCAGGGAGAGGTCAATGGGGAAAAAAGGAGACTTATGTACTACTTTAAACAAGAAAGAATTAGAAAAAAAAATAGCCTAAAGTTCCATCAAGGTTATGAAAGTCACGTACACATGGAATACTACGCATTGATTAAAGAGAAAGTAGATGCATGTGTGACACATCTCTACAGCACAGACATGAAAAAAGTAATGGACAGTATACACCGAGTGGCCAGATGATGATGATCTCTGAAGGCATCATCTGGCCACTCAGTGTATATCCGATATAATAAAAGGCTAATATGCAAATTGTCCCCTCGACCAGGAGTTTGACCAGCAGACAGGCCGGCCAACCACCCATGTCCCTTCCCCCTGACCAGGCTGGCCAGACACCACCCATGCATGAATTCTCACACACACACACACACACACACACACACACACACACACACTAAGTGGCCAGATTATTATGCGTTCGGAGATCATCATCATCTGGCCACTCCGTGTGAAGAATATATAATCTTATTTGTGTAATTTTTCAAACGTACATATATATATTGACACAGGTAAGTTTTTTAAAAAGATATACCAAAACTTTAATAGTTATCTTTGGGCAGAAGGATGGGGTGGAGATGTTATTTACATGTTGTGTTTTTCTGCTGTTTTTTTTTTTTAACCAAGTGAGTTGTGGCTCTTCTTATAAATAAGTACATTTTGAAACCACACTGCCTTTCTTTCTGTGTGAAGTTTGTGTGTGGCTTACAGTACAAGCAACTGAGATCATGCGAACGAGAATGTTGGCATGATCTAAAATGAAATCATCGTCATTTACAGGCAACTTCAATATACATGCTGCCCAAAAGAACACTTAGAGAGCTCATAAACGTGGGCTTTTAAATAGACCCGATTCTGCTTTACGATACATTATTACTTCATTTCAAATAACTCGAAGGAACGCCATTCTGCACTAATCGGATTGGATAAAGTGAGAGATTTTAAAATGTCACCCGTCATTTGCCTCTAGAAGACAACTCTTTGTTGAACAGTTACAACAGTTCAACTCTATATTTCAACACGATTCTTCCCACGCGCAGAAGGAATGTTAAACACGTGCAGAAGAAGAAAAATAATACCACACTAGCGACTTGTTATTCTTGGGCAGGTCCTCCTCTGAGTAGGCTCTACCTATTACTCTAATTTTCACCGCCTCCAAGGTACAGACTTCTTACTCAGTGGCCAGGCATCGAAGCACACAGTGTATATAACTTGACATAGAAAAAATGACATTGTGGGTACAAAACCCTTTGGGCCAGAAGTGTTCCAGAATCCAGCCGTCCTCCGGTGCTGGGAGGGTAATAACCAGCATTACCTGCCACCCCCGGGGGGTGTGGAAAGCACACTGTAATCAAACACGTTACTGCTGCTGTGGAGAAATGTATATCTGTTCGCAGCACGGGGGAGAGGGCCCTCCATTCGGTCAGCGTGGCCTCCAGATGAGTGATGGGAGACACCTCCGGCCGTGGGTTTTGAACCGCAGGTGTGGGGCTCTGGGCCTGCGCGGGGCAGCTGTGGAGCCGGGAAATGTTTTGTGTTTGTTTTCCGCACGGAGAGCATTTTCTCAAGCCTCGGAGGTAAATCCTCGTTCGGAGAGGTGGGCGGGCGGAGTCAGACCTATAAGACCACCTCCCGTTTTCCTGGGGTCTCAGGAGCATCCTTTGGGCCAGAACCAGCCACCTGCTTTCTCCTCAGCTGCGCATGAAACCAAGTCAGTAAAAGCGAAGAAGAGGAGCCGAGGAGAGGTAATTTATGGCGCTTAATTAGCTGCTGCTTCGTTAGCCCAGAGCCCGTCCACGTGACGCATCTTCAATAGCTGTCACCATTCATCACCGTCTTCCCTCGGCTTTTTTTTATTTTGTATTAAATTTATTGATTTTTTTATAGAGAAAAAGGAGAGGGATAGAGAGTTAGAAACATCAATGAGAGAAAGAGAGACATCGATCAGCTGCCTCCTGCACGCCCCCCCCACTGGGGATGTGCCTGCCACCAAGGTACATGCCCTTGACCGGGATCGAACCCGGGACCTTTCAGTCCGCAGGCCGACGCTCTGTCCACTGAGCCACACCGGTTTCGGCTTCCCTCAGCTTTGATTTCTCCATATAGAAGAGCCCCACGTGGCCCCTCCCACCGCTCCCCGAGGGCGGCCCCACGTGGCCCCACATTTCCCCACGCCGGTCCCCTCTCTTCTGCACATGCTCGGCGATCCCAGTCCCGGATTCGGCACAGCCAGTCCGGATGCCGCCCATGCGCTCCGACCCGCACGCACGGGGTGAGCCTCCCTGGACCTGACCGTTACCTTCCCGTCGAGCACCGTGAGAGCAAACCTTTCATGTCGAGCATCTCAGGATGATTGCACCCCGGCGCTCAATCACACGGATGCAACCCATCAAGTCAGAGGAAGAAAAGCACCTGCTTGACTACCGAGTGGAAATGTGCGGCCACTCATTTCTGCCTCCTCGGGTGCCCCACGTGCTTAAAGTTCTCACCACGTGAGCAGGAAGGGAGACCGAGGAGCTTGAGGTGCAGGGAACGGGTCACGTGCACCCCGAAGTCCAGAGGCAGAGGAAGAGACTTCTCCCCGGCTGAGCAGAGCCTCGCCCAACCCGCCGGACCGCTCTGAGCTCGGAGCACCCGGTGGCAGAGTGGCAGGGTGGCAGAGGTGCCTGCCCACCGCTGGCCTGTGACCGCGCTGACCTCACCTCCGGGATGACCGTGGAATAAGGCGCATGTGACCTTCACTCAGACACACATGACCTCGGGGGGCCTGTCGGGAGTTCCTTGGAGGAGAGCGACCCTCAGAGGCTGAGCTGGCCTGTGTGCGGTTGCTGGTTGGGGGATGGGGGCCACACGGGAAGGAGGTGCGTGGTCTCTAGAGAGCAGCCCCGGCTGGCGGTTAACCAGGCAGGGACTCAGTCCTGCACTGCGAGGCGCTGACCTGGATCTGCAACCCAAGTGAGCGTGGCCGCGGGCTTTGTCCCGGGAATCTCTGGCTCTGTCCCAGCGCACCCAGGGCTGGCCATGGCTGGCCACGGCGGCCACCCCAGCCACTCGGCTTCTGCCCGTCCTGTCCGTCCAGCAGGCTCTGGAAACGCGCAGCACAGGCGTGCCTGTGACAAAGGGGGAAGTTAACAGCGTATTATTCCACAAGCGTGGCTCAGGTTCCCGCTATGTGAAATGGGCACTGTGCCAGGGGGAAGAAATGAGGAGGGATAATAGAATCCTATCTTTTGAAGTCCTCAAACTGGCGAACGAGACCGATACAGCACGCTCTAATGAGGCGAGTCCTGGGGAGGGGACGCGCGGAGGACTGTGGGAAGCAGGCGCCGTGTGGTGTGGGGGACACAGCTCAGAGAAGGCGGCAGGGGGGCAGTGGGCCTGAGGGAGGTGAGTTTGGGTGAAGTGGGTGGTAGAGAGAGGGGGCGGCGTCAGGGCTACAGGGACCCGCAGGACCGGGGCCGGGAGGCAAACGCCACAGTGAGCTGCAGAGAGGGGAGCAACCTGGGGGACGTGGGGGGACCCGGCCTTCGGGGAGTGAAACCTGGGACAGCAAGGCTCCGGCTACGCAGCTCCCTGAGCTTGTAGTCAGAACCCCAAAAAGCAGAAGTGCCTGGTGAGATTAGGTTGGGGAGCCATGCAGGGGATGGATTCCACCCAGAACACAGGTAGCAGGTTCAGTTAGAACAGCGGTTCTCAGCCTGTGGGTCGAACGACCCTTTCACAGGAGTCACCTAAGACCCTCGGAAAATGCAGATATTGACATCACGATGCATCACAGTAGCAACATTTCATGGTTGGGGGGGTCACCACCCCATGAGGAGCTGTGTGCAAGGGTTGCGGCCTTGGGAAGGTTGAGAACCACTGAGTTAGAATGAGAGCCACTGGGAGAAACAGTAAATCCACAGGCTGTCAAACTGGCCGACTGATGGGTGGGAGGAGGTCAGGAAGGAAGAGGTGAACTCAGACGAGTCTCAGGTTTCCAGCCGAGGTGGCTCGGTGGGTGGCGGTGACACCGGGCATGGGCAGACCGGCTGACACAGCGAGGTCACAGGATCAGAGAACAGCCGGGGAGGAGTCTAGAGGTGGCCTGGGGCGGTGAGTTCGGAATCAGAGGCTCCACCTGGTCAGCTTCGGAGAGCAAGTACGGGGCGTTCTCTGAAAGAGCGGCCAGTCGTTATAATAGCCCGGACGGCCAGCGGGGCCCCCCTTCAGGTCAGGCAAGAGAAAATCGGGGTGTGCATGGAACACTTCCACGCAGAAACAATGGGTCCGGCCACTGAGGAGGCAGCAGGCAGGCAGGAAGTGAGGTCTGCGTAACACGATTAAAAAAAAAGAGAAGACGAGACCGTGTATTCGCTTCCACCTTTGTTTCAGAATGCGCCCTCGGGCCAGCCGCCGCCCTGGGTAACGCAGTGACCGCGTGGATGTGGGTGTGGGGGAGTGGGGAGAGGGGGGATGCTGTGTTGGCAGTTCCCATAAGATGCCGGGCCCAGAGCCCAGGCGGCGGGCTGGAAGGAGGAGAGGGGACGGAGGCGGTGCTGGGGGAGGGAGGGTCACGCCAAAGAGCGAGGAGATTACAAGGAAGACGGCCCACGATGAAGCCCCGGGGAGCACTCTCACTTACGGAGAAGCATAAACCGCCCCGATTAACTCACGGCGAGCGCTTAGCGACGATAGATGGAGCGTGAAACAGGTCCCCGGCTCGGGAAGATGCGCTGGCCTGGAGGAGTCTGGGCGGGACCACCGGGTGGCTCGTCCATGACCACAGCCCGGGGCCGATGGCCGGGGCCAACCTCCTGGGCCGTACGGCAAAGCTGTGGGAGATGGGATACTGGCCCAGTGGGAGGGGCCTGGGGACAGTGACCCGAAGGAGGCGCTGAGGGGACCCTTCCCAGAGAGAGGGGGAGGGGCACAGAGAAGAAGACACGGGAAGGCAGGGAGAGGAATGCTGGTAACTGGCGGGCTTTGACTTACGGCCGGCCCGTAAGTCACCACGTTCACTGTACTTTTTTCAAAAAATATATATTTTATTGATTTTTTTACAGAGAGGAAGGGAGAGGGACAGAGAGTCAGAAACATCGATGAGAGAGAGACATCCATCAGCTGCCTCCTGCACACCCCCCACTGGGGATGTGCCCGCAACCAAGGTCCATGCCCTTGACCGGAATCGAACCCGGGACCTTTCAGTCCGCAGGCCGACGCTCTATCCACTGAGCCACACCGGTTTCAGCTTACTGTACTTTTTAAAAGCGGGGACCGATCCTCACGATGCTGGGTGTGGCAGCGAGGCAGAGGGCACGCCTCCTTCTCCGTTCTCTCTGACGGGGAACGAGGAGCCGAATGGATGTTCACTTAAGCCGCTTAGGTTGTCGTTGGAGGGAACAGATGCATGTGTCTGAAGGGTCACCATGCTCTCCGGCACACACGCCTCAGCCCTCACTCACAGCAGCCCCTTCTCTTCCGGGTGGGCCGTCCCTCCGAGGCGGCGAGGCGGCTCTTTCAGGAATGAAGTGTGATGAAGGGTAACGGGAGCGGAGGAGAAGTCTCAGGTAGCAGGATGTGAGTTGCTGCTTTCAGAGATCACCTGTGCAGGACTGCAGACCTTGGCGGCAGCGACCCATTTCTGACAATCTGTCACCCAGACACAGCTGTACGTACGGGGTGAAATCACCCGCCTGTATGGGCTGTCTGCTGTGGACTCTCTGGAGTGGTATAAAGGCTGCAAATAACCCAGGTAACCTGGGGACCGTGGCACACATGTTGGTTCCGTACCATGAGGTATTCTGCAAAGAGGG
>PVJN01048566.1:0-15558 GCA_004026805.1 Lasiurus borealis
AAGGAAGGAAGGAAGGAAGGAAGGAAGGAAGGAAGGAAGGAAGGAAGGAAGGAAGATGAGAGGGAGGGAGGAAGGAAGAAGGGAGGGAGGGAGGGAGGAAGGGCAGGAGGGAGAAGCACAGAAGGAGGGCGCAGAGGGAAGGGAAGAGCCTGACGCCCAGGCGGGTCCGCACTGACACGGGAGGGTCGCCCGGATCACAGAGCTCGTCCCCGCAGCGCCCGCCCCGCCCGCCCCGCCCGCCCCGCCCGCCCCGCAGCGCCCACCGGCCCGGGTGTGTGTGTGTGTGTGTGCGGGGGGGACACGCTGGCCCGCTCCGCAGCCCGGGACCGGGCAGCGCCCCAAGGGGGGACCGGGCAGCGCCCCAAGGGGGGACCGGGCAGCGCGGCGGGAGCGGGCGGGGCGGCCGCAGCGGGGGGCGGGGCTCTGCGGCGCCGGGACCGGGAGGAGGACGCCCAGCACCCGCCGCCCCGACCGCCCAGCCCCGCACCCCTGCCCTCCTCCCCGGCCTCCCACCTCCCCCCATCCCCCTGCAGCCCCGCAGCCCTGGCTGCTCCCCGGAGGGGCCCCGCCGCCCGCCGAGGCTGACCCGGGGGAGCCCGTTCCTGGGCGCACTCGTCCCGACCGCAGCCGCCCTCCGACGCCCCAGCCCGCGCCCGGGGTGGGGGCCGCGCACAGGCGGGGGCGGGGGCGGGGCGGCGGGTTCCGGGGGGAGGGTGGTGGGGGGAACGGGCAGCCTCAGGCCGGCGAGGCTGCTCCCGCTGCACCGTCCCCGGCGGCTCCTTTTAAAGGCGCCCCCGCCCCCCCACCCTGATCCCAGCCCCCCGATCCCAGCCCGCACCCCAGCCCGCACCCGGTGACGGCAGGCGGCGCGCTCCCGCACCCCGAGCCGGGCGCCTGCAGGACGCCCTCCCCCTGCGCCCCCTGCGCCCCCCCACCTCCCCGCTCCGCTCCGGGGGCGCCCCCCAGCAGCTCCCAGCTCCCCCCACCCTCCCGCACCCCCTCCCGCACCCCAGGGGGGCGCCCCCGAGGACCCCGCGCGCGCCTGGTGCGGGCGGAGAGCCAGAGGACAGGGCGGGCGCTACAAACGAGGAGGCTGCACCCCTCTTTCCTCTCCTTTTCCTCTTCCAGGAGCTGCGGCTGCCACTCGGGCCCCCCCGCCCGGCACCCCCGGGCCAGCAGCGCCCCGAGAGCGCGGCCCCTCCGCGGCCTCCTCCGCCGCCGCCGCCCGCCCCTCCGCGCCGGCCCCGCCCCCCGGGGACCCGCATCCCGCGCGGCCAATCAGCGCGCGCCGGCCCCGCCCCCCGGGGACCCGCATCCCGCGCGGCCAATCAGCGCGCGCCGGCCGCGCCCCACGTGACGGCGGGCGGGCCCGGGACCTGCTGCTCGCGCGGCGCCGGGGGGACGCGGCGGCAGAGCTGAGCGGCGGCGGCGGCGGCGGCTGCGGGGCTGCGGGCGCGCTGGTCCCTCCGCGGCCGCCTCGGGCTCCCCTCTGCCTGGACGCGGGGCTCCCCGGCTCCCGGAGCCCCCCGTTTCCCCCCATTTCCCTCCCCGTCCTCCTCCTCTCCGCCGCCCGCCGCCGCTGCTGCAACTCCGGGGACCATGCGCGCGTCCGGCCGCCGCCCGGCCGCCCGCCGCGCCTTCTGCGCCCGCCGCCCGGGCCGCCGCCCGCGGGATGCCCAGTAGCCGCCCGCCGCCCGGCCCCCGCGCGCGCCCGACCCCCAGGAGCCGCAGCCGCGCCGATTGAGCCATGCGGCCCGCGCCGTGCCCCCCGCGGCCGGGCGGCGGTGGTGGCGGCTGCGGTGGTGGCGGCGCCGGCTCGGGCGGCGGAGGGACGCGCGGCGCGGGCCGGTGCTGGCGGCCGCCGCTGCCTCCGCTGCCCGTCCTGCCGGTCCTGCCGCTGCTGCTGCCCGTCCTGCTGCTGCTGGCCGCCCGCCCCGCCCGGCTCGCCGCGTTCCCCACCTCCCTGAGCGACTGCCAGACGCCCACCGGCTGGAACTGCTCCGGTGAGTGGGTCCCCGCGCCCCGCGCCCCGCGCCCTGCACCCTGCACCATGCACCTTGCAGCCTGCACCTCGCAGCCTGCACCCTGCAGCTTGCACCATGCAGCTTGCACCATGCAGCTTGCACCATGCAGCTTGCACCATGCAGCTTGCACCATGCACCATGCACCCTGCACCATGCAACCTGCACCCCGCAGCCTGCACCCTGCAGCCTGCACCCCCCAGCGCCCCGCTCCCCATCCTCCGCGGAAGGAGAGAGAGGGAGCGGAGCGCGCGCCTCCCCGACCGAGACCCGCCACGCCTGGCGCGCGCCCAGCCCGCAACTCCTCGGGCCCCCGCGCCCCGCGCCCCGGAGACTCCCGCTCTCCGCCCTCCGCTCTGCACCCGGAGGGGCCTGCGGGGCTGGCGGGGCTGTTCCGGGCGGGCGGGGGCGGGAACGGGTGCCGGGGATGGAGGAGGGAAGGGCAGGGCGCAGGTGGAGGGGCCGGGGACCGGAGCATCCTTGCGCCTGTGCCTGCGGGGAGCGGATCCAGGGGGATGGAGGGGCTGGGGCACCCGCTGGAAGGAGCAGGGGTCCGCGGGGAAGCAGGGAACCGCGTCTTTCATGCGGTTCGAGGAAAAGGGGGGGGAAATATCCGGCTGGAAGGAGCTAGAAATAAACTTTAGGGGGAGAAGGAGCAGCGAGGAGAGGGCAGGGCATGGAACGGTGGCCGCGGGGGACGCGCCGGGGGCCGGCTGGCCGGGGTGCAGAGCGGGTCCGGCAGGTGCAAGGAGCCGGGGTTTGCAGACAGACATTCCGTTTCTTGCCTCCCTGCCTCCCTGCACCCCTCTTTCCCTGCTTCCTTCCTTCCCTCCTTCCCTCCTTCCTTCCCTCCGTCCTCCTCTCTCTCCTCCCCTCCCTCCTCGGCTGCCAAAGACCGTGCCCCCCGCGCCGCCACGGACGCCTCTCCTGCCCCCCGAGCTCCTGGGGGCGCGGGGAAGTTGGGGGAAGAATTATCGGGGCGCTCAGGCCGGGCGTGGGCAGCCCGGAGCCGGCCCGGCTCACGCGCAACCGTGCGGAGGAGCCCGGGGTGACCGGCTGGCCGCGCGCCGACTCCCCCATTTCCGCGGGGACTTCCCAAGCGAGCGAGGGAGCTAGCGCAGCATCCTCTGCCTCCTCCCCGGGCTCCCGGGCGTCTGGGCGGGGGGAGCCCGCAGCCTGGCTTGGCCACAGCCTCCGGATGACGCCGGCCGGCTCTCTGGGATGGAAGGTGCGGCTCTCGGAGCCGCAGGAGCCTAGCAGAGTGACAGCCCTTAGCGCCCTGCAAGGTGGGAGGGCGGTGTGGTTCCTTGCGCATCCTCAGCTCCAGGGGCATCCGCAGCTCCATGACGCGCCGGGGATGGTCCCCCAGGCTCGGTCTGCCGTCCTGTGAGCAAGTGGGGGTGTCCTTTTCCATCTTGGGGGACTGGGATCCTTAGGCAGTGACAGTGGCTCCGAAGGAAGCTGCGTTTGCAGGGGGTGCGTGTGAGCGGCAGTGCATGGGACTTTGGGGGGTCTGGGGGACGGAGTGACCAGCTGTAACTCCCAGGGCGAAGGAATGCAGATCCCCAGGTTCTAGGTGATGAAGATTGACCCGAGGGAAAAGTCCTTGTGCATCACGGTGGTTCGGGCTTGGCAAACGGGCGTCTGAGGTTGGCAATCCCGTTAGGTGTGGGTCAGTGGATGGCTTTGGTCCTGTTAAGCGTTTTTTCTCCATTTGGCCTTTCTCTGAGGCTCAACATGTTCTCCGTAACTTACCGGCGTGCGTGGCTCACGTGTGCATGCATGCGTGTCATTGCAGAAAGAGACGGCTTTCCCCTCCCGAGCAGGGGCCGGGTCCCTGGCCGGGCACCCGGTCCCCGGAATATCAAACAGGCTGCACCCTCAGTTGTCTGAGATGCTGGCAGCTTTGCGGTCCAGCCTGAGTGGTGGGCTGGATCCTCCCCAGCCGGAGGACGGTGGTGGAGGCGGAGGTGGGCAGGGAGAAGACATTGACGGGGAGCCGGAGAGCTTAAAGGGGGATCTGCAGATGCTAAACAGAATGGACCGGCTCGCCAGGCAGATTGTCAAGACCCGGGCTACCCCCCGCCACCCCCACCCCTAATCTCCCCGTAACTTATAGGCGATCCATCTTCATTCGAGCCAGACAGACCGTCACAGCCGAACCTGCGCCTGTTTATCTTGATTACGGGGTCTTTGTGTCCTCTTTGTCTGGAGAAAGTGGCTCCAGACCATCCGGCAGAAGGATGATTAAAGATGGAACGCGCGGGGGACGTGTCATTCAGAGACCATCCCGGGGTCCCTTTCAAAACTGGGAGGGAGGGCGGGGGTCGCGGACTGCGGTTCCCTTAATGAGGAGGACAATCAGGAAGCCAGGAGGCCCGTGCTAGCTCTCCGTGCAGCGTGGCTCATGTCAAACCTGCTCAGATAAAAGAGCACTATTATATATATTTAAAAAAAAAGGATATTAAAGAGAGAGGCAGAGAGGAAGAAAAGAAACAGATATCGATGACTTGATGGGATGGTTTCAGGCTGTCAGGACAATGACCTTGCAGTGCAGCTGTGTCTGTCCGGATTAAAATTAAAATTGAGGGCAGTTCTTGGAAAGCCTCAAGACACCGCGGTTTTGTGCGTGCGTGTGTGTGTGTGTGTGTGTGTGTGTGTGTGTTTTGGTTCAAAGTCGGTGACATTCTGTCATGACCCGAGTGTTCTCTCTTTCCCCTTGGAGGCTACGATGACCGAGAAAACGACCTCTTCCTTTGCGACACCAACACCTGTAAATTCGACGGCGAGTGCTTGAGGATTGGGGACACGGTGACGTGCGTCTGCCAGTTCAAGGTAAGACGCCCGCCCGGCGCGTGTGCATCTCCTGGCGCGGGGAGGAGACCGGCCGGCAAGGAGCGCTCCCTTTACCGGCCCTCTCTTGGCGGCTCCTAGCCGGGCAGGCTGCAGGCAGGCTGGCACAGGTGGGGGGGAGCCAGCTCCTGCCAGGAGGAGGGCACCGCTTTTATTTATTATGTGTTTGTGTTGGGAAGTGCCTGGGACACGGTTAGGCATGCCGGAGAGGGAGGAGGTGCAGGTGAGTCCCTCTGCCGTGCCACAGGGAAACATGTTTCTGTGTCTGTGCCGCATGCATGTTGTGAGTCAGCTGCTGGGGCTAAGGGTCAGTAGCCAGTGGACGTGGAAGCTTGGAATTTGGTTCCTTTTTTTACGGTTCCTTTTTTAAAAAATGTTTTGTTGTTTTGTTTTTTCCCATCACTGTTTGTCCCCTCTCTGCCCTGTTCTACCCCCCACTCTGCAGTTCCCACACTGTTGTCCATGTCCATGAGTTCTCTCTCTCTCTCTCTCCTTTTTTCTTTTTTTTTTTTTTTGCTCAATCTCTCACCCCTCACCCCTTGCCCCAGTACCTCCTCTCTCTGAGTTTGTCTCTATTCTGCTGGGTAGTTCAGTGGGTAGTTCAGTGTGTGGATTACATGCCACACGGGAGTGAGATCCTATGGTGTTTGTCTGTCTGTGACTGGCGTGATGTCCTGTGTGGCTCCCGTGTGATGGGGCCATCGTCTGGTGAGCATACCGCATGCTCTCTGAATGGTCTCCGGGGGAGTTTTTAAAGGAACTCCTTCGTAATGTGACTGCAAAACTGTTGTGTTCGGCTGGGAAATCATGGAACTTGTTCATGTATGTCATTGCGTCATGGGTGCCACATGCGATTATAAAGGAGCCTCCCAGAAATCTAGAAGAGCACAGATAACCACAGCAGTTTCACAAACAGTAGGGAGATGTTATTTGCTGCATGTTAAAAAAAAAAAAAGAAAAAAGAATGCAAATAAAAAGAGACAGTAGCACAGCTGTCATCAAAACTAGATCATCAGTAATTATTAATGATAGAACTGTTAATGTCATTATTATAGTCTTCATTTAGGAAGCAAAGCTTCCTACCATGTAAATTATAAATTTTTTTATTTCTCCCAAAATGTTTGCATCATCATACAGACCTTTAAGTGGCATGCTAATACCTTACGTTCACCTTTGAGTGTTACTGAATGATTGTAAATACACGTGAATTCTCACCTAAGGTTCAACCAGGAAATATCTGCATTCATAAAAGTATAGGGGTAGGGTTGGGGAAAACTTGTTTAAGATTATAAAAGCAACGAGAAAGGATATAGAGCAAATGAGCACATTAAACATCAGGTTCAGGTCTAACTGTGTGTTATAGTTAAGGGATGCTTAGATTATTGATGACATTTAAATACTTTAGGTTGAATTCCATCGTCCTGTGAGAGAGGAGAGAATTCACAGGGAACTATGCTTTGGCTTAGAGATGAAAGAAAAGCTTCTTGGCTTTTATTTTCTTCTTTCTGCAAAACACACACAATAAAACCAATACTTGTAGGGCACACTGCCTCCTGGTGGGCGAGCACTGCTCTGACCGTATCTTAATCTTGTAGACTCTTCTAGAGTCTTAGAAACACAGGCAAGCATGTTTCGTATGCGTGTGGCACCACCCTGCTGGCCTCCAGCCACACCGGACAATGGAATGGTGTCCTTTCCATGATCTACATCAGCGGTTCTCAACCTTCCTAAGGCCGCGACCCTTTAATAGAATTCCTCACGTGGTGGTGACCCCCAACCATAAAATTATTTTCATTGCCTCTTCATAGCTGTAATTTTGCTACTGTCATGAACTGTAATGTAAATATCTGATAGGCAGGATGTATTTTCGCTGTTACAAATGGAACATCATTAAAGCATAGGGATGAATCACAAAAACAGTATGTAATTGTATATTGTGAAATATTTATTTCTCATTACAAATAAATGAAATGTCTTGAATCGTGGTGTAGCATGGGTTAACAGTCTTCCTTCATATGACAACAGTAAACGACATGGCTACACTTTGCTACACCGAGGAGCGGTGTGTTGGTTCCTAAGACCATGGGAAATAGGTGTTTTCCAATAGTCTTAGGCGACCCCTGTGAGAGGGTCCTTCGATCCCCAAAGGGGTCGCGACCCACAGGTTGAGAACCGCAGATCTACATACCAGTAAGAGAGATAGGACGGGAGAATTCTCAACTCATAAGACTTTCCCCCAATTTTAACTGAAGGGAAAATACAACTGGGCAAATCCTTCAAGACACACAGCGTTTGGTGCGTCTCTTCCATTCTCCGTGTGCGATTCCTATAAATGTGCCTTATTCTCATCATAACTGTGGTAGCCATAGGAGGGAGCTCAGAAACAGTGCTTAATGCATCAGGAGGAAGAATGGTCCTCAAATGGAGCGTGGTAATTCTGCAGGTCCCAAAAAGGGGAGCGGGGTGGGGGTGGGGAGAGGAGAAGTGGGGCCCGGGGGAGGATTACAAGATTCTGGAGGATGCCTGCCGCTAAAGCAGCAGTTCTCAACCTGTGGGTCGCGACCCCTTTGGGGGTCGAACGACCCTTTCACAGGGGTCGCCTGAGACCATCGGAAAATGCAGATATTGACATCACGATGCATCACAGTAGCAACATGTCATGGTTGGGGGTCACCACCCCATGAGGAACCGTATGCAAGGGTCACGGCCTTAGGAAGGTTGAGAACCGCTGTGCTAAAGAAACACGCTCCACTTTCTCATTAAAGGAACGGTGCTCAGTTTTGTGATCATAAAGGGTTTGGATAAAACTTTATCAACAAAGAGACTTGTGTTCTTTGTGCGTGGGCCAGCCGGCTCAGTTTGTCACGAATTCACGCAGTCCTGGAGTGTGACAGGTGGAGGGAGGGAGGACCGCAAGTCTGGGTAGGAAACGAGAAATGTACACGTCCCTTTCCTAAGGCCTGCCGCGTTTTAAGTTTATTGCCAGGTCACTGCTGCCGTGAGTTTATGCCTTACCAGGGTCGCCAGCGGGTCAGGAGAAAAGACACGTTTGCTTGGTGAAATATGTAGACTCTGCCCCTCCCAAGAACCCACACTGGCTGGATGCAGCGGAAGGCCAAAGGAAATGAACACGTTGTACAAGGCACCCTGTTCCCCCGAAAGTCAGACATCCCCCCAAAATAAGACCTACTTCCAGTTCTGCCTCTCCCTGTCATATAAGGCATCCCCCCCCGAAAATAAGACCTCCCCGATCATAAGGCCTCCCCAGAATAGAAGGCCCCTGAAGCTACCGTCAGGCGTCTGCCTCCTGATGTAAAGAGACCTCGCCCTGCCCGAACAGCTCCGGCTGCGCTGCGGCCCATCAGTGAGCTGGTTGGTGATGACAACGACTACCGTACTGTAGACAGGTCGTACATTTCCTTTTTTATTGTTCAACAATACATGTGTACCGTCTTCTTCTTCCTGGAAAAATAAGACCTCCCCTGAACATAAGACCCAGCGCCTCTTTGGGAGCAAGCGTGAATAGAAGACACTGTCTTATTTTCGGGGAAACGGGGTAATAGGTAGGCTGTTTTAGATTAAGACTATCTTGACTCAGTCTTTTCCAATACTTTTCCACGGACTTGAGTGCTTTTCTTCAATTCCCTGGTATCGGATAGAGAGTTTTCCTGAAAATCTATTGTCCTGTGTTCTATTCTGAACTATAGGAGGTCATCATTGTTTCATTCAAATAACCGCCACACGGTCCCCTTTTTGGCCGAGAGAGACATTTCAAAGAGAAACGAGTGTATGTGTATAGAATCTATAATGTTTTCCGATTTAGATTTATGAGCATAGAGTTGCCTTCCCATCTTTAATTTTTATTTTATTTAGTGATATTTCGATTAACAGAATTATACGGTTCCAGAGGCCTGAATCTGCAGCGCATCCTCTGGAAACTGGAAGGTGTGTGCATCACTCCAGTCCAGTCTCCATCCACTGCCTTTTATTCCCCGCACCCCCTCCTCCGTCCCCCACCTCCTCTGCCCCCACCCCCACCCCCTACAAGTGCCACACTGTTGCCCGTGTCCAGGAGTCTTTTCTCCCTTTTTTTTCCTCCTTTTCTGCTCAGTGCCCTCCCCCCTCCCTCCCCCAGCTGTCAGCCGCGCTCTGAAAGGAGCCAGTCAGAGCGAAGACAAGCGCCACATCTTTTCCCTCGGACCGGGAGTCCAATGAACCAGCGAACTGGCCGGCGAGAGAGAGAGAGAGAGAGACAGAGAGACAGAGAGACAGAGAGACAGAGAGATAGAGAGACAGAGAGATGCAGACGCTGAGACCGAGAGCCTCCCTCTCTCTCTCTTCAGATTTGAAATCAATGCATCCTGCCCTTCCAGCCGATTCCAGCAGTCTCTGCCTCCTGGTGTGCAGGAAAACAAGGATAGTTGCCGAGACCGGTGTGGCTCAGTGGATTGAGCATCCGTCTGCGGACTGGAAGGTCCCAGGTTCGATTCCGATCAAGGGCATGTACCTTGGTTGCGGGCACATCCCCAGTAGGGGGACGTGTAGGAGGCGGCTGATTGATGTCTCTCTCTCTCATTGATGTTTCTAGCTCTCTATCCCTTTCCCTTCCTCTCTGTAAAAATACATTAAAAAAAGAAAGAAAGAAAAGAAGGAGAGCACCAAACCCTAGACACTGTGCCTTTCACTATATATACTCGCCTCTGACAGTGTAGTGCAGTGGTTCTCAACCTTTTTTAATGCTGTGCCCTTTTAATACAGCTCCTCATGTGGTGCTGACCCCAATCTTAAAATCATTTTCGTTGCTACTTCATCACTGTCATGTTGCTCCTGTTAATGAATCATAAGGTAAATATCTGTTTTCCAATGGTCTTAGGCGACCTTGCTAGCAGTTTTCAACCTGTGAGTCGCGACCCACACGTTGAGAACCGCTGCTGCAGAGCCTGAGACCATCAGAAAACACAGATACATACACTATGATTCAGAACAGTAGCAACATGACAGTGATGAAGTAGCAGCGGAAATAATGTTAAGATTGGGGGTCAGCACCACATGAGGAACTGTATTAAAGGTCACAGCATTAAAAAAGGTTGAGAACCACTGGTGTAGTGTATAAAAAGTGGGCACTGTGAGTGATGAATAGCAATAACGCTCATAAAACAGGGAAGTTAAAGCACAGACGGAAGTGGAAGCTACGTTGGTGCGTTTTCTCTCCCACACACAGTGCCTTGCTCTGTGTTCACCTGGGGGCGCGTCTCTGAGCGGCGGTTAGTGAAACGCGGGCCCTTGGACCACACGCACGGCGATGCCCCAGCAGGCGAGCTCAGAGCCCAGGTCGCCCCTCTCAGTGACGAATGGGCAGGGAGCTGCCGAGCAAAGGGGTGACTCAGCCCCGGCAGGGGGCCTGGGTTGGGGGGAGCTATGGTCACGCTCTGCAGAAAGGCACCCATTGAAAAGCCACGACTTTGATTTTGAGAATTTCCCATTTCATGTTTTCCAACGGATAGTAACGGCTGGTGACTGAGATCATGGAGGGACCTCTGTATCGCACTTATTTCTCGCAGCTGAGGGAAATCATTCTTTTCTCTCTTTAAAGGTGAGGAAGTTAAGGACCATAAATATATAAAAACTTACCACTGAGTGTTGATTCTAAAACAAGAATGGAGTCCTCTGACACCAAGTATTTTCCTAGAATATTACCCGTGCAAATAAAAATATTAGCTATAACTACAAAAGTACACATTGACTGGGGAGAACTCTTCATGTCCAAAGTAGCGCAACCACCCTGGCCAGGGTGGCTCTGTTGGTTGAGCGGTGCCTGTGCACCAAGGGGTCCCTGGTTCGACCCCCTGCAAGGCCCATGTCCCAGTTTTGTGCTCGATCCTCAGTTGGGGGCCATGCAGGAGTCAGCCCATTTATGTTTCTCTCTCGTTGATGTTTCTCTCACTCCCTCTCCCTGTCTCTCTTTAAAATCAGTGAAAACGAGTTTCTTAAAAAGTAGTGCAACTAATTCTTAGGAGATGATCTGAGTTCCTGAAGTGAGTTTCATGGATCCTACATTCCCATCCGTATACCAAGGGGTGGGCTGGTGCATCTGGCCAGTCATTGGTGGGGATGAAAGTATAGAGACAATGGAGGGGTGGATGGATGAGTGAATAGATGGATAGATGGATGGATGAAAGGAGAAAAGGAAGGAAGGAATAAAGGGAGGGAGAGTGGAGGGAAGAAGGAAGGGTGGAAGGAAGGAAGGGTGGAAAGACGGAAGGAAGACATGCAATTATTCATATATATAACACCGAATAAATAATGATCAATTATCACTTTATAATTTAAAAATAGGATGAAGCCTTAATTAAGGCTTAATGTGTTTTGGGTATTACTCACCCAGATATTAAACGTTTTTACCTAATAAACCATGCGTTAGATCTGCAGTTATTCCACTTACCAGGACTGCCAAGTTTTCCAGAACTTAGCGGCACGAAACGATGAGCAGTGTTTGCTTATGAATCGGTCACTGGGCATGGCTTCCTGCAGACAGCTCCTCTCCTCTGCCCTGGGCATTGGCCGAGCGAGGGAGGGAATGAACGGGAAGCTTTGGTTCTGGATGGACGCAGGGCTGACTGACAGCTGGGACCCTTGCTCCTTGGCCGTGAGTCTCTATGTGTGGGCCAGTTTGGGTTTCCTCAGCGCACAGAGGCTGGATTGCCAGGGCAAGCATCCGGAGAGAGAGTGAGAGCGAGAGAAAGAGCGAGAGAGAACCAGGTAGAAGCTGGGTCCTTTAATGACCCAGTCTCAGAAGTCACAGAGTCACTACCACCATGGTCCCAGGCCTGCCCGCTCTTAGAATCATAAACATGTTTCCATGCACAGAACATACCTAGATCAGAGACACAGAAGCCTGGAACAGACTGAGGAATCTCAGAGGGAAGGCAGGGATGGGAGCACGGTGGGTGGGGAAAGATCCACCAGACATCTAACCCATGGTCACAGACAATAGGGGTGAAGGGCTGGGGGGTGAGGAGTGGGCGGCTCGAGGGCAGGCTAGCAAGGTCCATGGGGAGGAAAAAGGAGACACATATAATACAGCAGTACCTCGAGATACGAGTGCCCTAACATACGAGATTTTTGAGATACGAGCCGTCGAGCGAGCAATTCTTGCTTTGAAATACGAGCAACATTTGAGATAGGAGTCATCTCGCGGATCGGCCGGCTGCACACGACCCACCCGTTTACCGCGACTCGAGCGTCTCATCGTTTCCCACACCTCAAGATTACGGAACGAATTAAACTCGTATCTCGAGGTACCACTGTATTTTCAACATTAAAGATTTTACTTTTTTAATATATTGTATTGATTTTTTTACAGAGAGGAAGGGAGAGGGATAGAGAGTTAGAAACATATATGAGAGAGAGACATCGATCAGCCGCCTCCTGCACACCCCCACCTGGGGGATGTGCCCGCAACCAAGGTACATGCCCTTGAGCGGAATCAAACCTGGGACCTTTCAGTCCGCAGGCCAACCCTCTAGCCACTGAGCCACACCGCTTTCAGCTTTTTTTTTTAAATTTTAAAAATAACATAATTTAAAAAAAATAGAAGTACTCCTAGAGAAGTCAACGCTGGCTGTGAAATGATCACAGCGTTGGGCCCTCCTGCAGGCTTTTTCTCATTTCCCTCCTCTGGAGGAGAGACATAGCCTCTCTAAGAAATGGTCCCCGAGCCCGGAACAGCTGGGAAGAGAGCAGAATTCTCCAACATCTGCGGAGGGCCTTCTGCACGCCAGCTTCTGGGGAAGGTGCGGGCAGCGGAGAAAACAGAAGCGACGCGTCGCTTCTAGATGCTGGAATCGCCGCTGCATGCAACCCTCGCCCACCCGACAAGCAATCATCCGCCTGGGGACTTCTCACACACACGTTTTTTTTTGCGTGTGTCCGTTTATAGCAAACTGAGTTCCCTGTCTTCGAGTGTCAGGCCAGGGACTCTGCCAGGGTGGCGGGCAGCCGCTTTCTGCTGCCATGTGGGCATCTTGGAACCAAACCATCCTCCTGCAAAACACAGATTTGGGGAAATAAACCGAAGGAGCCTAAAACATCTTACGAGAGAGAGAGAAAATCGCTTTCCCCCCAGAGAGAGGAAGTTTGTACAACACGTACATTTATGGGCCTTGCCATCTGGGCCTGCGTCTCAGTTCTTCCCTTCCCAGCCAGCTCCGCCACCTTTAGCGAGTCTGAATATGTCCCTTCATTTTCCAGCCGAGCGGTATGAGGATGACCCCGAAAAAGCGACCCCAAAAACGTGGCGTATTGCAAGGTGGCCATTAGCTTATTTTTACGATCGGCCTTTCCTGGTTTCATTTATTTTGCTAATTTTAGGCAGGCGTGTTTCAGAGTCAGTTGGATGGTGATGACTCTGCCGGGGAAAACACCAATAGTTTCTATTTTTTCTTTTTTCTTTTTTTAAAATATATTTTATTGATTTTTCACAGAGAGGAAGTGAGAAGGATAGAAAGTCAGAAACATCGATGAGAGAGAGACATCGATCAGCCGCCTCCTGCACACCCCACACTTGGGGATGTGCCCGCAAGCAAGGTACATGCCCCTGACCGGAATCGAACCCGGGACCTTGCAGTCCGCAGGCCGATGCTCTATCCACTGAGCCAAACCAGTCTCGGCAGTTTCTATTTCTTATCATGAGTAAACAGTGCGGTGTTTTGAAAACACGACTCTGTGAACCTTCCTCAGCGCCCCCGCGAGCCATTTCCGATGGGGAAACTGAGGCATACACTGGTTAAGTGCGTCCTCACGGAGTGATCAGCACCAAGTCCCACACCAAGGCAGTGAGAGAGATGGGGGTGCCCGGGACGAGACGGCATTCTGCATCTTAGAGATTAGGGTCTGCTCCTTCCCTGTGTCGCTCTGATCAATGAGCATCTTGCTGATAATCCGCCGTTAAGCTCTCCCCCGCTCCACTCCAGACTCAGCTGCCTGCTGGCGGGCAGGGAGCCAGGCTCTGTTTTTAGCTCCGCTCGCTTTTAGCCGCCGCCACTCCCCTCGCCTGTGGCGTCGGAGCACACGGTACCGGTGCGCTCGGTATTTTCAGATGCCCATCAGCCTGTGTGCCAGCCCTTGACAGAGACCATAAACACCTCCCACACCCACCCCCGTCCGCTCCGACGTCTGAGTCATCTGCGGAGGCAGAGGAGGAGGATAAATAGGGAAACGGGGAGTCGGAGAGAGGAAAGCGTGGACCCCAGGAATGGGCACCCGAAGGATGGCCACCGGGGCTGGAGGCAGAGAGGGCGAGGGGAGCGGGGACCAGGGTGGCAGGACCCCGGCAGGAGAGGCCGAGGAGTCCAGCCGTCCGCCTGGTTATTCTCTTCTGCCCACTGAGGGTCAGCTGGGCACTGCCTGTGTGCCAGCTGGGCACTGCTTTATAGTCCCTCCTCCACGTGCTCAGGTGCCCCGTTTCCCCGAAAATAAGACAGTGTCTTCTATGAATGTTTGCTCCCAAAGAGGCGCTGGGTCTTATTTTCAGGGGAGGTCTTATTTTTTCATGAAGAAGAACACGGTACACATTTATTGTTGAACAACAACAAAAAAAGGAAGTGTATGACCTGTCTACTGTACGGTAGTCATTGTCATCACCAACCAGCTCGCTGATGGGCCGCAGCGCAGCCGGAGCTGTTCGGGCCGGGCGAGGTCTCTTTACATCAGGAGTCAGACGCCTGACAGTAGCTTCGGGGGCCTTCTATTCCGGGGAGGTCTTATTTTCGGGGGGATGCCTTCTATGACAGCAAGAGGCAGAACTGGAAGTAGGTCTTATTTTCGGGAGATGTCTTACTTTCGGAGAAGCAGAGTACTATTGTAGTGTCACTCCGCCCTCATTAATCCCCTCTAGGGTCTCCTGCCCCTGGTCCTGAACGCACCACTTTGTTAAGCTCTCATCATCCACCTGGCCACGCCTCTGACGTGACCCCTAACCCTACTCCTTGGGTGTGTCCTCAGCACCGCTCATTGGACAATTCCGCTTTCACCGACGTTGTGCGGTGGCCTTCTTTCTCCGGTCATGATGAAGACATTCTAGGGTTGGCCGATTTTCAGATGTAGCTAATACAGTGGTACCTCGAGATACGAGTTTAATTCGTTCCGTCACCTTGAGGCGTGGGAAACTATGAGACGCTCGAGTCCTGGAAAACTGGTGGGTCGTGTGCAGCCGGCCAATCCACGCGATGACTCCTATCTCAACTGTTGCTCATATTTCAAAGCAAAAATCGCTCGCTCGATGGCTCGTATCTCAAACATCTCGTATGTTAGAGCACTCGTATCTCAAGGTACCACTGTATTATATTTATGTATTTGGAAAGTGTACGGAAGGCCATCTTACACGTGTATCCCCCTGACCACAATTAGTTATTGAGTTCAAGATTCTCATTCGCCACATTTCCAGTCAGAACAGTTTTTAGAAGAGAATCAGGTGGACAGTGAGTTTGGGATCCAGTAGTGTAACTGGGGGAAGGAATTATTCTAGAGAGTGTTATCCAGAACGAATAGATTAGAAATGGTTGAAAGAAAAGATTTCTGAAATACGCCGTATTTTAAATATTTAAATCATTTTAATAACGTTCTGTTGCTAAATGAATCTGATTTAATGCCTCAGTCGCCATATTAGCAATTATGGCGATTCTAA
>PVJN01048567.1:0-15558 GCA_004026805.1 Lasiurus borealis
GGGGGGAGGGAGGGGAGATAACAGAAACTCCCGCAGAATCCCAAGAGGTTCTTCCTTTGGGGGCGGAATCAATTTTTTTTTCTCTTTTTATAAAGTAAGTTTATAATTCTCTGATTTTTCTTTTTCTTTTCTTCTTCCTTTGTAAAGCGCCCTCGGGGTTTTGTGTTATTGTCAGGTCAGGACCGTATAACGGCCTTTTGAAATCTCAAGTTTTCCCTTAAGCCAGCCTTGCGCAAGTGTGAGCCATCCATTGCTCAGCTCTTGGAGAGCTCGGTTTTTCCAAAGTATTTCAGCATTTTTTTTTTTATTTTTTTTTTGGTAATGTGTGTGTGTGTTTTTTTTTCAACTCCAGTGACCTTCCTGAGACACTACAAACAGACCAACAAACCCTTCACTCACCAGCGCTTGCATTAACTCAGGGGTTTATGGACAGAAAATAAACAATTCTAAATTCCCTGGGCCCTCGTCTCCAGAAAAGTGAGGTCAGAAACCAAACATTTGATAATTATGGCAGGAAATGTGGAAGGAATTAAAAAGCATGAGGGAGAAGAAATGGAATGTACATTACAAAAGGAATAGCTCCCTGGTGGGTGGTTATTCTCCCTCTTGGAGTTTTTTTTCCCTTCATATTACAGTTTAGCCCCACCCTTCACACCACCACTGGACTCTGCCCAGAAAAAAAATCATAAAAGCATGCAGAGTCTTCACACACACACACACACGCACATTCTATTGAACTCTCATTTAAATCACTACTACAGTCTTGGTTGAGCTAGAAGCAGGCTCTTTTAACAAAGAATTTAAGAATAGCTAAGGGTTATTGGCGATTCTACTCTGTGTTGTAATAAAACTCCATGTTGATGATGAGGAAACTGAGTCCTAGAGGTTACACAGTGTATCCGGTGCTTTAAGATGGTAGAGGTAGGATTTGTCCCCCAACAGTCTAGCATCACACCCCATGCTCTTAACTATTACCCTATATAAGGACCGCATAACTGCCATGTACTTGTACAGCAGACGCTGGGATGCATGCATCCTTTCTTTTAAAACTTCTTCAACCTTGAAAGGGCTGTGTTTTGTTATCCCGTTTTACAGAGGGAGAAACAGATTTGGGGAGATCAGGTAACCCGCCCAAGGTCACACAGCTAGTTGGTTCTGAAGAAGTCTCTGAACACAGTTTCTTCCACGTTTGGAATCCATCCTGAACTCCCAATCAGCTTCTTGTGCATTGCTTTCCAGGGTTTGAATTTGAAGCGAAGATCCCTCTTCACTAGCTGACTTAGGCCTGGCCAAGGAACACCCTTGCTGGGCCCTCAAAAGGCAGCCGCAGCCCTTTGATGGATGAGGTGGATCCCTAGTTGGTTTTATGACAGGTTTAGGCATTGCCAGCTAGTGTGTGAAATCGCTCTGTGAACTGGAATGTTAGTATGAGGTGTGAGGAGACTGTGGGTTCTCTTTCCACAAGGCTGTGTGGCCCAGGGTCCAGGATCTATTCTAGGCAGCCTGTGTTACACCCCTCCCCCCAGTGCATTGCTGGGAAAAGCTTAGTTCTCATAGGAAGTTCCCCCAGCAGCAATTTCCTGCTTCAGGTAGAAGAGCAGAGAGCACTCTCACAGAATTCCCAGAGAAAATCCATGGGGAATAAGGTAAAATCAAGAAGTGCTGAGATATGAAAACGGAGGATGTTGGTGTACATAGGAGGCTGTGAACTCAGGGTATGTGAGGAATGAGGAGTAGGTTTGATCTAGAATTGATCTTTTAACCAATCCAATCTCTTTTATATATATATTTATTTTTATTGATTTCAGAGAGGAAAGGAGAGGGAGAGAGAGATAGAAACATCATTGATGAGAGAGAATCATTGATTGGCTGCCCCCTGCAGGAATCAAGCCCATAACCTGGGCAGGTGCCCTTGACAGAAGGCCAATGCTCTATCCACTGAGCCAAACTGGCTTGGGCCCAATCCAATCTCTTGGTGTCTGACTAACATTCAGCAATTTTTAAATCCATGTTTTAATAATATACCTTAATTATTAATACAAAGGTAAATTAACTCTAGCTATTTGGATGTTATTTTAAGCATTTTATCATGCAATTAATAGTGCTTGCAGTAGAAATATTTTCTTTGCTAGCTATGACAACATAAATAAAACCGAGTGATTTTTGCAGTTTTCATTGACATGATTCCACTTTAGTAGACGTTAGGGTTCAAATTGTACAAATATTGTTGGACCTTTTAAAACTGAAATTTAGAAAATAAGCTCAAGTATTCTTGGTGCCTTTTGGTTGAATAAAAGCACAAGGATTCAGTTCAACATAATTTTTTAAAATGTGATTGCCATGCTCTGGCTCAATTGGTTGGATCCTTGTCCTCTACACCGAAAGGTTGTGGGTTCGATCCTTGGTTGGGGCACATATCTAGGTTGAGGGTTCAATCCCAGTTTGGGGTGCACATGGGAGGCACTGATCAATATTTCTCACATTGATGCTTCTCTCTCTCAAAAATCAATAAAAACATACCCTGGAGTGAGGATAAATAAATAAATAAATAAATATGGGTTGCCTGACAAATTACATTGCTATTTGAAGACGTCAAGCCTTTGGAATAGCAGAGATGTCCCAAGCTTGGGGAAAGGTGGTTGTCATCATTCTTAATGCCAGGCTATAAATCCTGTTTGGTTAGAATCAATCTATGAGCAAATCTCATTAAGGAAATGGATACTTGCTTGGCACCTCAGAGTTGCTTATTTGATCGTGTCCTCTTTCTTGCATTATCTTTGTCTTCATTCGGTACCACCAATGTGTTCCTTCTGGCAGCCTCCATCAGCATTCTGCCCCAGTCATCTGAACTCCCACCCAGGCACTCTTGAGAGTCTGTACTTGAAAGGGGTGGGGTGGGGGCACATCTCTGGATGAGCATAGATTAGCCTCACATGTGGGTGAAGAATGGGGGCAGCAACAACAGAGAAAGTGCTTCAACTAACAATTGCACAGCTACCCCTCTTCTAGGTTCTGTTAGGAGGGGGCTGTGTGGGCCTGCTCACTCTCCCTTATCTTTCTCCCTCCCACTGAGAATGACTGCAGTTGACTGAGGGGCTGGGAAAGGTTGAGAACCCAGGTGCCAGCACATATGGCCACGAGTCTGAGTTTTATTGGCTGATGTGGGAACTCCTCCTTATTCTTTTAGGATTATTCTAATGATGGATTCAGGCAGGCTTAGAGTCTAACCCACACCCTCTGACTTTTTGGAGCTGTAGCAAAACTAGGATTTTTAATATCCATCTTGTACATTAACCACTAAAACAATCTCTTGTTTGTTAATCCTTTGGCAAATAAACTACTTGCAGTGATTTCAAAGACCATTCATTGTTGGAAACTGGGATGGTAAAACCGCAGGGACTCTGCTGAATAGCCAAAACAGATGGGCAAGTGCCCCGCACACTGAAGCCCTGGCCATTGAAAATGTCTTTAGAAAGGCAACATGCTACCATTCCCACAGAAGTCTCTGGAGTGGGTGCTGGAAAGCTGGAGTTGGGTCCCAGGCTGAGAGCAATGAGTTGGGGAGGAGCTGTGAGGTAAAGACTGGGAGGCATGGGCTGCAGTGGGTGTAATGTCTTGAAGAAGGAAATAAAGTCAGCGAAGCAGAAAAGTGTGTTTCCAGGAGAATGGAGAAAGTAAAGGATGAGCGGTAAATACCAGGGGTTACACATGGAGAACTGGAAATGTCACCATGGCTTTTTCCCAGCCCGCTTCAAATAATTGGACATTTGGACATAAAATTTCTAGCAGTCACAAAAAGTGTTAGCTTAACGACACCATTTTCGGGAGTGAAAAAATACTTACTATACTTAGGTGGGTTCATTTTGTACGTCAGGTGATTAATGTCCTGCAGGTCAAATGCATACTTTTCTCTAAAGTGCTATATTCTGACATCTGTGACTGATGCTGGGTCCTTTCTTTGGGGGGTGAGTCATTAACAGCTTGGTCCTTCCCTTCACTAGCCATCAATCAAGTCAGTATTCCCTCTGCAGGCAGAGCAAATACCCTACACACAGAGTCATGGATGAAGTAGAAGACTTGGTTTCTGCTTTCAGGTTACTTACAGCCTAATGGTGGGCCAGGTGCTTTAAAGTGGCAGATCCAACATATCTCTATATAAAACCCTAAAATGCAAATAGAATGAACAATGGAACAAGCTGGTCACTATGACATGCACTGACCACCAGGGGGTGCATGGGGAACATGGCGAGTGTCAGCCATGGCGGGATGGTGGAGCAAGTGAGCAGGGTCACCAGACCAAGGCTGGGTGCCAGTCACTGTCATTGGGGTGAGCCTCTGGTGGTTACTGAAAACTTTGCTCCTGCGTGCTGCAGTTCCGCCAGGCACTTGCACCTGCTACCAGCACCAGCCCCGCTCACACCCGCTGCTGGCACCCGGAACCGGCTATCAGCAGGTGCAAGCAGTGGCTGCCACCTCCCGCTGCTCCAGAGGGGAAATCAGGGCGAGCAGCCACCTCTCGCACCCACTGCTGGTGCCGGCCCTGCTCCCACCTACTGCTGGCATTGGAGCCACTGCTCACATCTGCTTCTAGCACCCAGTGCTGGTCCCGATAGCTCAGTGCCATCAGCAGGTGTGAGGGGCAACTGCTGGCCCCAATTATCCCTGAGGGCTTCTCTACCTCCCCCTACTCTTGAGGGGTGATTGGGGCAGCAGCCAGCACTTGCACCCACTGACGGCACCAGCCCCGCTGGCACTGGCCCCAAACACTCCGCGCCTTCAGTGGGTTCGAGTGGGGCTGGTGCCGTCAGCATGTGGGAGGGCCAGCGGTGGGAGGAGGGCTGCTGGCAGACGGGGCCAGGGCAGGAGTGCAGAGGAATTCATGCACCAGTCCCCTGTGCCCACTGCAGCCTCTTGGCCCACGGTTCCTTTCAAGGTGCAAGAGTTTATATATTTATACACTGGGCCCCTAGTATTATTATAACTAGATAGTGTACAAATATCTTTGCGAGTAGTATTATTTTTGCTTCTTTGCATTAACATAAGGCTTCTCTTTTTAGAGTTCTTTTACATTAGTACAATACACAAATTTTTAATGTATAGCTTAATGAACTTTTATATATGGATACACCCATGTAGCCACCACCAAGCCAAGACTTAGGGAGTCCAGGTGTGTAGAAACAGTTACAGTGAAAAAAGTGAGCAGATATGACCAAGGTTACATTTCATCACTCAAGGATCATTATGGTTTAATTAGTCCAGTCTCTTGATGTCTGGCCCTAGTAACATTGGTTTAATTCATGTTATAAACCTTTAATAATTAATGAAAAGGTAAATTAGTCTATTGATAATGAGACTTGCAATTTGGATGTTATTGTAAGCATTTTAATATGTACTTACCTCCTTGCACTACAAAGTTGTTTTTCTTGTTAGCTACAAGACATATAGTAAATAAGTATAGTCTTCATTGACATGAATTCATTTTAGCAAACTTTGCATCACCTTTGGGGGAGCTGACTTTACTGCTTTGTAGGGGGATATTTCAAAACTCATTAATCTATACTGAGAAACTAAAAGAAAGAAACTAAAACAATTAGATTTGACTACTTTGTCCTGGTCATTATTACTTTTAAAAGGATGCCATATAAGATACCTGTCATAGCATTTATGATAGCTAAGACCTTAAAACCTAGTACACATGCAATTTAAGAACAACAATATATGCCATTAAAAGTTACATTAACAAAAATTTTTAAGGCTCTGGCAAATGATTATGATTTCATTTGACAAGCAGCATAACCCTCACAGCAATGCATTATCCTTACAACTATGTAAAAATTTATGGAGAAGTGTTAGAAAATTCTGGAACTCCATCATGAAGATTCTTTTTTAAAAAAAACATATTTTTATTGATTTCAGAGAACAAGGGAGAGAAATATAGAAATAGAAACATCAGTGGTGAAAGAGAGCAATTGATGGGCTACCCCTGAACATCCCCTATTGGGGATCAAGCCTTCATCCTGGGCATGTGCCCTTGACCAGAATTGAACCCAGGACCCTTCAGTCCCCAGGCTAATGATGCTCTATCCACTGAGCCAAACCAACTAGGGCATGAAGATTCATGTGAGCCCTCTCCTTTTGCAAGAGGCATTTGCTCTAATACATGCTGTTTTATTTAAATAAAAGTCAATGTGTTATTTTCTGACAAAGTCCTATATAATAAAGAGGTAATATGCAAATTGACCATCACTCCAATATACAAGATGGCCACCCCCATGTGGACACAAGATGGCTGGCAGGGGAGGGCAGTTGGGAGGGACCAAGCCTGCAAGGGAGGGCAGTTGGAGGTGCCTAGGCAGCAGGGGAGGGCAGTTAGGGGTGACCAGGTCAGCATGGGAGAGCAGTTGTGGGTGACCAGGCCAGCAAGGGAGGGCAGTTTGGGTCTACAGGAGAGAGTAGTTGAGGGGGAGGAGAACCAGGCCTGCAGGGGAGGGCAGTTGGGGGGACTGGGCCTGCAGGGAAGGCAGTTGAGGGGGAACAGGCCTGCAAGGGAAGGCAGTTGAGGGCAGCTGGGCCGGCAGAGAAGGGCAGTTAGGGGCGACCAGGTTGGCAAGGGAGGGCAGTTGGGGGTGATTGGGATGGCAGGGAAGATGTTAGGCATCGATCAGGCTGGCAGGGTAGTGGTTAGAGGGTGATCAGGCTGGCAGGTAGGCAAGCAGTTGGGAGCCAGCAATCCTGGATTGTGAGAGGGATATCTGACTTCTGGTTTAGGCATGATCCCTGTGGGATCCCAGATTGGAGAGGGTGCAGGATGGGCTGAGGGATACCCCCCTCCCCAGTGCACAAATTTCGTGCACCGGGCCTCTAGTAGGGAAATAAAGTCCTATGTAATAAATGGCTAATACGCAAATGCAAATTTCCCCCTCGACTGAGAGTTATACCGGGGGGAGGATCAGCTGGCCAACCACCTGCAGCCCCTCCTCCCAGCTGGCCCATCCTTGATTGCTCCCTAACCCCTATTGGGGCTGGCTGGCTGCACCCCACCTGTGCAGTAATTTGTGCACTGGGCCTGTAGTATGTTCATAAAAGCTTAGAGAATATAGAAAAAACTAGAGCAAAGAATAAAGTTACCCATAATTCCACCACCTACAGATAAATCAGTTCTTCATCCCTCCTTTCAGAGAAATTATTAAAATCAGCAGATGTATGTGATGTGCCTACTAGACAGTGTAGGCAATAAAAATAAGTACCTCTTAATACTATGAGATAAATGGCCTGCAGAGATAGCACAAACATGACATGCATGTCACTACTACCCTCTCCCTTTCCCCTGATAGACATTGTTAATCAATCATAGAACTCTGTCCTTATGAGCCTAGAGGAGGTTTGAAAGTCTTTCTCAGCACTAATGTAAGTAGCCATTGGCAAGTTTTATCTCACATTAGTTAGCATGTATGTGAGAGAAAAGGTGTAATGGCCACCCCAATGAAAAGGTATCTTCAGACCAAAAAATGAAGCAGGCAACACCATAGATTATGACTACATTTATTCAAGGGTAATTTACTTAAGGGAAGATTGTGTCGAAGCAGAAAAGATGATCCAGCATTCTGCAGGTTATCCTCCACTTAATAAGACAAGGGACACCAGGGGCCCTACCTCCTTGTGGTCTTGTGATAGGTGATTGTTTATAATCCATACGATTATCAGTTTTATATTTATCTTGAATGTCATGTCATTCTGGCTGTTACTGACAAAAATATTCATGGCTACATTTTTTCAGGAACACATAATCAACAACTAGGAAGCTTTAATATGCTTATTAAAGGTCCTGATGTTGTTCAAAGGTCACAGTATGAAACTTAAAACTGAAATGAAATTCGGGACACAGAGATGGAGTTGGTTTTGTTCACCTCTGTATCTGTACACATAGATTTGCCATCCCTACTAGAAAAGTCAATCCAATTTGACAACCTTGCTATATCTTTAGCCAAAATGAAGGTGCTTAGAAGGCAGAGTTTGGGACTATGTGAACTGTGGTAATAGGTGTTTAGGACCAGAGTAGCAACTAGATGGAAATGTTAATAAAACAGCACTTTGTTCTTGGCTCAAGCTTCTAAGTTCTTTAAATGATTTTGATTCCAACACCTTAAAGTAAGGCAAACCCTCTAATGTGAGCCATCAACAAAAATATGATCATGATAACTGCCTTGGTTGTTCTGATGGGGTAACACGGGGCTTTTGCTGAGGCTCTAAGAGCTGCTGCTGTCATAGAAAACAGCTTCTGTGTTAGCAGCCGCCTGGCAATGACCTACTAATAGAAAGCTCTTTGGGTAGCTGGAGTACAAAATGGATTCTATAAGTCAGCATTTTCTTGCTGTGGTTGGAGGATGTCCATGTAATCTCTTCACAGACATTTTATATGCTCATTTAGAAGCCATCACCCATGAGCTATTCCCAGGGTTAAGTTTGAATATCAAACTTAAATAATGTCAAAATGTCCCCTAAATAATCCTGGATACTATTTGTGACCAACTAAACTGTTGTCAAAACAAGTCATGTGACACATGTCAAAAGCCATGACGTGTTGCAGGCCCAGATTTATATATGTGTGCGTCATGGGATATTGGCTTGAATTGAGGGAGGGAAGATGCCTCCTTGTCTTTACTTGTTACTGTGTTCAAGATATAAAAACCGGTGTCTGAAGCGAAGTTTGTCTTTTTCCCCATAGTCTTTCCTTCTACCCTCCAACCATAGTAAATGAGTGTAATTTATTAATGTCCCACGAAAGGTGCCAGCCGTTAATGCTAGTTACTTTGCCCCAAGGCTGCTATGAAGAGTAGTGTGGGACTGGAAGGCACACCACATAGGTCCCTGTTCTGAAGGAGCTGCTCCACCATACGTACTGTGCAGCTCGAATGGACCTGGCTGTCAAGGGGCCAACTCTATGGTGCTTTGAAGAAATTTCTGTACCCTTCCTCACCTCCTACTGCTGGTTCAGAAAACGAAATACAGTGAATGGACGCCTTCTCAGAGTTTGAGAGGCTCCACTGACCACTTGACCAGTCTGTCCAGTAGGTGGCAGTTTTTTTGTGTGTGGAATTTCATCTGAAACTGTCTGTCCCTGGAGTGCTGGTGCTCTTCTCGGATCGCCCATGTTCATGTCACCTCAGCCTTCCTTCATTTTCTTCTCTCAGTCTCCTATCTGGGTATTTCCAACGTTTATCTTTGACATAGACCCTGTTACAGAACCTTCTCATTTTTAAGCAGGACATTATAAAATAATGGAAGAGCCCTTGACTTAGGAACCGTATTCTCCTTCTTTCTTGCTGAGGTTGCCTTTCTAAAGCCACTTGATGCCTCACTGTGGCCTCAGTTAAGAGCAAGAGGTAGTGGAGCAGGTTACAATTCTGGTGTCATCTGGCTGTGAGACCTTGTGTGAGTTCACTTTCCTCATCTGTGAAATGGGAATAATGGCTATCTCTCTGCCTGTCTATCCAAATTCAGTAATGGAAAAGGTTTCCTCTACTCATGGTTTTTACTCCACACCAAATATCTGCAAGAGATGAAGTACATCTCACCATTCCCTAATAGGCTTGACAATATTGTTGACTTTGTCATGATTTCAACAAGAGAATTCTCAAGTTACACATTAGCATTTTACTTGGTATTGTCTGTATTTGTCTGACCTGTGTGCTGGCTCAGGTGGTTACTCTGTTTATGATTTATCCTTGAGGGAAAGTATGCATAATGGTTTGACACTCAGGCCTCGAAGCTAGATTACCCAAATTTAAAGCACTGCCCTTATAACCCTGTGATCTTGGGGAAGTTAGTTAGCATCTCTGGGCCTATTTCCTCATCTATAAAATGGGCTTACCACAGAATATTTCACCCATAGGTTGCTTGTGAAAATTAAACAAGCTATTTATTACATGAAAAGTAATTAGGAAAGTGGTTTGGCACATAGAGTGCAGTAAGCGTTAGCTATTATTTTCATTCTTGTAGCATCCCTATCTATTGGAAGAGCTCCAAGCCATGGTGTGTGTGTGTGTGTGTGTGTGTGTGTGTGTCTTGCAGAACTCTTGTCTCTTTTACTCTAGCTAGAGATTAGCAATCACCGTCTTTTTAAAAATGCAACTAGGCTATTTATTTCAGGGGATGCTTTAACGCCCAGAATTCATATCAGAACCCTTGCTTCCACTGAGCCAATCTTGTCTTCACATTTCTAGATAGTGTTTCCTCTGTGAAGCCAGAGTCCTAACATTCCTTCAGGGGGAGAATTAACGTCCTCATTGAGCACTCCCGTGCACACGCAGTGATCGGTGCGAGCCAGCATAGGTTCTTCCTAGAGACAGAGTGCAAGGGAGGGACTTGGAAAGGGAAGCAGAGTGAGAAAAAGCACAGAAGAGAGATAATCCAACTGGTCGGGAATTTTTCCACATTTAGCTTTTCTCTCTTATGTCCCTCTTTAAATGTGGAGATATCTCGGATTTTTTTGTGGAATGCTCATTTGCACATTTTCTTGCTGTAGTCCCCTTAGTATATCTATTACTGGACCACAAATCCTTGATTTGGGGTTTGGAAAAATTTGATCAGGCAAAGGAATAGAACCTTTTGCTTTCATTGTTTGAAAAATAAATAACCTCCTCTCAAGACAGGGTAGGAAGTATTCCTGGAGCAGGCCGGATTTGTCCCGTTGGGAGCCACGGCAACGCCTCGGGTGTTTTGCACACAAACCCGGGAGTGGGGGCACTGCTGTATCTGGCCAGCCCTGACTGCGGCCTCACGTGACCACCCATTCCCAGGCCCCAGAGCCGGGTCTCCGTTGCTGCCTGTGTGGCTGCCTGCTCTCCACTTCCTTCTCACTTCTCCTTCTCTATCTCATCTTCCTCCTCCACCATTACAGAGAGGTCACCCTGAGGTGTGTGGGCTGCATTAGGAGCTGTCGGAACATCTCAGGCACCAGGCTTACATTTAATCCAGAGAGAAAGCAGTACGGAGTATTGATGCATTATTGTGCTTCACACTTCTGGAACAGAGTCAACTTTTTAAAGTAACTCAAGAAAGGGAAGTAAAAAGCATCACAAGCCTGTTCTCTGTAGGCACTGAGCTAGTGCCGGTGACGAGGACGAAGACCCTGTTTCCGAGGTGCTTGCAGTGCTTGTGGGCAGCTGTCAGGGTCCGGCTCAGATTGATCTAGTGTGGTAAGTGCTAGGACCGGGCAGCAGCGAGTCTTCCAGAAAGTCCTCCAAGAAGGGGTGCCCCACAAGCCGAGTGCTGGTTCGCAGGACAACCGTCAGAGGAGAGGGAAAAGCCTTATCTAATTAAATTCTCACAACCTGATAATGACGTGGTTATCATCTTAATTTTATCCAGGAAGAAACTGTGACTCAGCGGATTCAGTTAGTGACTCAAAAAATCAGCTACCCAATACATAGTAAAGCCAGGATACTTCGACTCTCACGGCAAGTGCCCTGCTCTAGACCCTCTGTGTCTTAACTTCTGAAAATGACTTTGAAAGCAAACTAAAACGTTTTTTTCTAGGTAACAGAGACTCAACCACATACAACACACACACACACACACACACACACACACACACACACACACACGGTACAGTCCTCTTCTATTATGTCAGCTAGACGCCTCGATTGACACTTCAGGCTGGTCATCTGGCCACATAGACACGGGCCTGGTCTCGTCCCTCCTTGGTTCAGGCAGCTGCTTCTCTGACCCTCCACGAAGTGTAGTTTTTCCATCAGAGCCCTTGTAGCATAATGGTCAGGGGCTCAGGCAATGTTTTAAGGCAGACCCTTTGTCCTTCCGATATATTTACAACTCCTCCACATTGAAGAGGACCAAATTGCAAGACATGTGTAAGGCTCAGCTGAGTTGCTGGTTGTTAGGACCATCTGCCACACCAGTGCAGCTGCCGCAAGGGGCAAATGAGGCCGACTCCGTCCTGCACTCTGCTTACCAGGCTGTTCACCCTGGCATGGGGCGTGTGTGCCCAACTAGAAGAGGAGACATTTTTTTCTAACTGATATGCAAAGCTTCCCAAACTCAACATTTTCTCTCAGATATATGATACTTTTTAGACTATGCTGAGCCATTTCTCCATCGGTACATTTTATAAATTGACATCATACAGTCTTACAAAATTTTCATTCCAGGCCTTCATCAAAAGCAGTTTTGTGGGTTTTTTTTTTTTTTTGCCAATTTTCCTCATGGATTCATTAAAGTGATACATGTCGAAATTTTTTAAAAATCTACTTTTGCCTGGCCGGTGTGGCTCAGTGGTTAAGCATCGACCTATGAACCAGAAGATCATGGTTCAGTTCCCAGTTAGGGCACGTGCCAAGGTTGTGGGCTCAATCCCTAGTGGCGGGCAAGCAGGAAGCAGCCGATCAAGGATTCTCTCTCATCTGATTCTGATGTTTCTGTCTCTCGTTCTCGCATCCTCTCTGAAATCAATAAAAATGTATATTTTTAAAAATCTTTTTTTTTTTGCATCCACCAATGTGGTACTTTTAGCTGTTGCCCAACTCAGTCTAGTTTGGGAACTGTGATTCCCCAGGAATTAAGACAAGTATTCCCAGCCTCCCTCTGATTGCTGGATTAGCACACATTCCCTCAGCCCACAGTGGAATTCCAGCCCCAGAGAAAAAATGTCTTAGGCAGCGAACTCCCAGCCCGGAGCCTGTCAGAGGTTGTGTCATGTGTTGCATTAGCTGAACAAAAAGCAAGCAGGCTTTCCGGCCTTGTTCCCCCTCCTCCCCGCACCCTCCTGGAGAGGCGAGTGAACGTCTAGACAGTGTCTGCTTGGCCCTGAGCCTTCTCGGCACAATCTGCACAGCTCTGCAGTGCTGACTTGGGTTCCTCTCTTCACTCATTTCCCCAGTTTTCTTAACCTTCAATTTGTCTCAGGGACTGGCCTGACTCCACATATAAGAAGCAGGTGAGTAAATTTATGAGACTGTCAGGATTCCATGGTCTTCAGAGGTTCAGAGTTGGGAAGATACCAGCAGTGCCAGCCTGAAGCTGGGACTGCGTTTACAGAGAGCCCTGACGTGAGCTGGCCTCAGACAAGCCTCCACTGATTGCCCGGGCAGAGATGGGCGGGAGTACATGACTCAGGGAGACCGCGGAATCCAGGTGATGAGCCTCCTGCCTTCCATGGGAAGTGTGAACTTGGGCAAATCACTGGACCCCTCATCTGCAAAACATGGGAGTTAGAGTAGGGGAGCTCTAAAACCCAGCTCTGCAGTCCTGTCCATACAAAAGCAGGCAGACAATTTAGGTTGGATTATCAAAATATCCTACTTAATGCAGTTAGAATACTTGATTAACTCTTGTCTGGGAGGGGCAGTTTGAAAGAGAAGCTGGTGCAGGAATGGAAAAAGAGGATGAGTAAAAGCAGGAGGCATTTTGTGTCCCTTACTGCCTCCCGCCTACATTGAGTGTAATATAAACAGTACAGCATGTGGCACCAAACAGTCCTCGTGCCCAGGAAGTTCAAATGCTGTTGGCTCTGTAGAAAGGAGTCCCTTGATTTTCCACCTCAGAAACCAGCTGTTCAACATTACTGGGAGAGACGTGAAGAATGCTGAGTCCCCTTGGGGTTGAGCAAGGAAATTTTTTTTTAAAGAAGACAACCCAAAATTCCAAAGTTTGCAACTTCAGCTTTTATATGACTTTCTATTTTAAAATGTTGCCTGACCCCTAATTTTAATTTCTGGAGCCCTTATTGCTTTCCCCCCATGTTACCTGCCCAGGATCCTGGGTTTTCTGAGCTGGTATTGATGAAGTTGCTCCTCTAGTCCCCATGCCCTTCTCTCTAAATCAGTCCAGGGCTTTTGTTACAGCTGAGAACACTGCTCTTCGGCTTTGACCTCATGGGTTAAATTAAGTGACTTAACTGGGGTGAAGACAGAAAGGAAACAGAGGTCAGAGCAGATGTTTTCATCCTGCTTACATGCTTGCTACCTTAACTGCATTCCAATTCCCAAATCCCACTAGATAATCCCAGTATGCTAAATTGTGCAGACTGTTGGTCCTAAGTAGGGGCCCGCCCAATGTTGCTTGGTACAATGTCAGAATTGAATTCAAATTGGCTGTGCTCCAAGGTAGATTACATGCACAGACACAAACATAAATTTCACTCCTTAATTGACTTAAATCTCACTTCTTGGAGAACATAGCTATCTGCCTATAGCTCAAATGCACTCCACTCACAAAAAAAACAAATTTCTATGGGAACTAATGGAGAGAAGTATATGTATTGTTAAGTTTCCCTTAATTTGACTGCTTAGTTCAGTGTTTGACTGATATTATACTGATTCCTTTCAGAGCCTGGGCATATAGAAAATAATGATGAAGAGTACTTTTTTTTTTTTGTGGTTGTGAGGTTTACTTGCTAATGAACATTAACTTAATGTATGTTATTCATTCATTCATTCATTCATTCATTCATTCATTCATTTTCTATCTCATTCCAAAAACCAGAGGTATACTTTTTCTCTCAAATCCCAGGGCTAGCATGTCCCACTAGCTCCTCTGTTAGCATCAGACCAACTAAACCAATTTGCAATTATGGAGAAAGACCCAAGTTTGTGGCATAACATTTGCAACCAAAGGAAAAAACAAAAAGAATGAAGAACTAAAAAAACAGTTCAGAGAAATTTCTGTGACTGTCTCCAGGCTCATCTAAACTTAAGTATGAACTTGGTATGTGTAAAATTTATATTAAAGCAGCTAAAAGCTTTTGAACTGAGCAAACTCACACATACTTGAGTTCCCTTTACTCTTAGGGTCCCTATCAGGAGGGCCCAGTCCAGCTCACAAAAAGGTGCCTTTGGGATGGAGGCAGAACTCACAAATGCTCAGAACACTCAGCTTTTCGTCTCCAAGGGCATCCCCATCCTTGGGTCTTCATGATATGTTATTATGATATTATAATTAATTGGGCCCAGGCGGAGGAGTACATCAGAAGCAGAAAAGCCCTTTGGCTTCTCCTTAGAGTTCTAACATCGTTCAGGAGTATGTCCACTTCTGTTTTGTTCCCGTGCCCTTCCTCTTGTCTTCTATCCTTGGCATTTTTCTTTTCTTTCCTCTCTTATCCTGTGTGGCCTTGGTTTTGCCAACAGCCACACACAGAGAAGCAGACTTCCTGATTTAGCTACTTACTTCAGGGTTAATACTCTTACTTTATGCATTAATTGCTGCCTGCGTCATGTTCAACGGAAGTGTCATTTTCTTCATGGTACCAAGGGCTGGCTAAAGATTAAAACAAACAACAACAACAAAAAAACCAGCACTAGGACTCCCTCTTCAGGTGTGAATTCTTTTAGGGTTTCTCAATTTCTTTTCTTGAGGGACAAGGCTAGAAGGGAGTAAGATTGGGAAGTGTTTTGAGTCTAGGCCAGACATTCAAGTCTTTGCTAAATGTTGGGTATAATAAATTCAATACTCACTGCAGGCTTTTTTCTTAATAAAATTTCCTGAGGTCCTTGTGGGCCATGTTGTTTAAAGGGCAGTTAACCAAGTTAACAGCTTTATCTCTAG
>PVJN01048568.1:0-15557 GCA_004026805.1 Lasiurus borealis
CCCCCCCCCCGCCAGCCTGATTACCTCATGCAGCCCTCTGTTAAGTCATTTGGTCATCCCTCACTAACCACTCTGCCAGCCTGGTCACCCCATGTAGCCTTTTCTGTCATCCATTTGGTTGTTTCAGTTGTGATGGTCAGTTAGGCTTTTATATACAGTGGTACCTTGAGATACGAGTGCCCTAACATACGAGATTTTTGAGATACGAGCCATTGAGCGAGCGATTTTTGCTTTGAAATACGAGCAACATTTGAGATAGGAGTAATCACACGGATCGGCAGGCTGCACACGACCCACCAGTTTACTGCGACTCGAGCGTCTCAGTTTCCCATGCCTCAAGGTTATGGAACGAATTAAACTCGTATCTTGAGGTACCACTGTATATAGATTTCCTGTGCTGTACTTACTGTTTTTAAGTTTTTTATTGTTGACAGTATTACAGATGTCCCCTATTTTACTCCTTTTTCCTCCTCCATCCAGCCCCCACCTCACCCCAAGCCTTCACTACACTATTGTCTATGTCCATGGATTATGCATATATGAATAGAAGATCTTGGATTAATCTCTTCCCATTTCTCACCCCTTCTTCCCTCCTTGAGATCTGTCAGTCTGTTCCATGTATCCATGCCTCTGGACCTATTTTGTTTGTCAGTTTATTTTGTTCATTAGATTCTACATATTAGTGAGATCATGTGATATTCTGTCTTTCTCTGACTGGTTTATTTCACCGTATTCTTCCTCATGGAAAAATAAGACATTCCCTGAAAATAAGACCTAGCGCATCTTTGGGAGCAAAAATTAACATAAGACACTGTCTTATTTTTGGGGAAACAGGGTAGTGAATAAGGGAGATGAATGAGGTGAAGCTGATTTTCAGATTTCTAGCTTGAGTGATTGGGTAGATGTGGTATTAAAACCAAAGTAAAGAATATGGAGGAGTATCTAGTTTAAGAGAGAAAATGTTAGATTCATTTATAGTTGTATGTGGTACACTGTGGTTGAGATGTATGGTAGGTAGCACATGTAACATAATAAAAGACAAATAAAAATAGTACCATGGGGGGAAATGTGAACATTTGAAATTTTAAAATGACTTACCTAAAAACTCTAGGGTTGTCCAACTAGCATGGTTCATCGGTTGAGCATTGACTTATGAACCAGGAGGTCACAGTTCGATTTCCAGTCAGGCACATGCCCAGGTTGCAGACTCATGGGACATGGAGGATGAGACAGCCAACCCATACTTCTCTCTCACCATTGATGTTTCTATGTCTCTCTTCCTCTCTAAAATCAATAAAAACATATATTTTAAAAAACAAAAACTCTTGGGTTAAAATGGAAATGAGTCATAGCTGGTTTTGCTCAGTGGATAGAGCATTGGCCTGTGAACCAATGGGTCCCAGGTTCAATTCCAGTCAAGGGCACATGCCTGGGTTGTGGGCTCAGTCTAACGAGCAGGAGGAGCCAATCAATGATTCCCTCTTATCATTGATGTTTCTATCTCTCCCTTCCTCTCCCTCTCTGAAAGCAATACAAATATATTAAAAAATAAAATAGAAATGAAACAAATTACTAATTGTTTATAAATAAATAATAATTATAGCAATAAATGAAAAAAAACTATGTTGATATTGTTATAAACATCTTCACTTAGTAAACCTGTGTTATAGACTGAATGTTTGTGTCCCCCACAAATTTGTATGTTGAAACCTAACCCTCAAGTTTATGATGTTAGGCAATGTTGCTTTGGAAGGTTCTTAGATTATGAGGGTGCAGCCTTCATGAATAAGATTAGTGCCCTTATAAAAGAGACCCCAGAGAATTCCCTTGCTCCTTCTGCCATGTGAAGACACATTGAAAAGATGTCAGCTATTTAGAAAGCAGTTTTTCTCCAGACACCAAATATGTTGGCACCATGATCTTGGACTTCCCAGTTTCCAGACCTGTGAGAAATAAATGTTTGTTATTTATAAGCCTCTAGTTTATGGTATTTTTTTTTTTATAGCAGCACGAACGGATTAAGATAGCCTCATTGATAACTATAGTTAAGATTCTGGTACATGGAGTGAGCAAATGGAAAGAACCTTACCTCTTTTGTGGTACTGAGGCCTGTGTTTGTCTACCAGTGCCATACATTTCATTTTGACTTGAATTCACTTGTAATCCCCAGCAACAACTCCCTTCACTAATACTTTGATATAAATTGGCTTCATAATAAATTGGTATAATATAATTTGGAAATGTTGATATGTTCAAACTATGGTATCCCAATGTTTCCATAGTAACTAATGTACACCCAGGAGAGAAAGATAGATAATAAATTAGAATAGCATTTTAACAAAAGAAGTGAGGGGCAAAGAGACTTTATTTATTTATTTATTTTAAAAAAATATATTTTATTGATTTTTTACAGAGTGGAAGGGAGAGAGATAGTTAGAAACATCCATGAGAGAGAAACATCGATCAGCTGCCTCCTGCCCGCCCCCTACTGGGGATGTGCCCGCAACCAAGGTACATGCCCTTGACCAGAATCGAACCTGGGACCTTTCAGTCCACAGGCTGACACTCTAACCACTGAGCCAAACCGGTTTCGGCAGAGCAAAAAGACTTTAGACATGTAATTATCTCTTGTTTAGGAATATGAGGATATTCATCTACTTAATGATGGGGTTATAAAAATTGTTACAATGAAACTTGTCAGTAGCCATTTATATTCCATTTTCTCTATAATCATCATCATCAAAAGCATTTATTTTTATTTTTTTCTTCTTTATTTTATTGACTTTTTACAGAGAGGAAGGGAGAGGGACAGAGAGTTAGAAACATCAATGAGAGAGAAACATCCATCAGCCGCCTCCTGCACGCCCCCTACTGGGGATGTGTCCGCAAGCAAGATACATGCCCTTGACCGGAATCGAACCTGTGACCTTTCAGTCCGCAGACTGATGCTCTATCCACTGAGCCAAACAGGTTTCGGCAGCATTTATTTTTTAAATGTGTTTTTATTGATTTTAGAGAGAGAGGAAGGGAGGATGAGAAACAGAAACATTGAGAGAGAAACATGGGTTGGCTGCCTCCTGCACGCCCCTACTGGGGATTGAGCCAACACCTGGGCATGTGTCCTCACTAGGAATCAACTGGTGACTTCTCAGTTCATGGGTCAATGCTCAACCACTGGCTGGGCACCATCAAAAGCATTTAAATGCTTCTTTGGCCAATACTACTGTAGAATGAGTTAAAGGAACATAGTTGTCATGCTCCGGTGAGCCTGCAATCAGGATGGGACAGGTTAGGCCATTGCTCATATTCCAGCCTGCCAGGCAGAGCAAATCACTTTGCCCTAATGATTATTGGGAGGAGTTAGGATTCAAAAAAGCTTACTCAATCCTGTGGAATGTGTGTGTGTGTGTGTGTGTGTGTGTGTGTGTGTGTGTGTGTTTATGCAAGACTTTACTAGAAAATGAACACTCTGCTGGTTAAATACTGCCAGTATAGGGTGCTGCTGCTCCCCCTTTCCTATTCCATCAGTATATTTTCCCCATTCCTTCACAACATTCTATTCTTTCCTCCCCAAATGCATTCTGTGCACCATCCCCACCAATTCCAAAACAACTTGTTCACTTCACCTCTCGGCTAGTTTTAAAAGTATGTATATATTTGTAGATACATAAATATATCTCCTCACATATATCTCTGATAACATGCTAATTTACTAAAATACAAAACAGTCTTAGTGTTGAACTAGTTGTTATAGACTAAATTATGCACCCCCCGAATTCATATGTTGAAGCCCTGACCCCCCAATGTGACTGTACTGGAGAAAAGGCCGACATGGAGGTAATAAAGATAAAGTGAGATCATAAGAGTGGGACTTTAATCTGATATGACTGGTATCCTTAAAAGAAGAAGAGACGCCAGAGATCTTGCTCTCTGTATGTTATGTGAGGGTGCAGCAAGAAGGCAGTTGTTTGCAGGTCAGGAAGAGATCTTGTACCAGGAACAGAATTGGCCAACACCTTGAACTGGGACTTCTAGCTTCCAGAACTGTGAGAAAATACATTTTTATTGTTTAAGCCACTCAGTCGATGGTATTTTGTTATCGCAGCTAGAATATATAAGTGTATATGCATAAATAATAAAGCTGTTATCAGATAGGAACAGACTTTGGGGCGGGGGAGTGGAGAGATGACTTTTTATTTTAGAACTAGAGGCCCAGTGCATGAAATTCACACATGAGTAGGGTCCCTAGGCCTGGCCAGCCTTGCTGTAGTTAAGTCTTGATTGTTGTTGGTATCACTGGGGGGAATTGACCACCAAGCCAATTGGTTGTGAGGATCAGCTGTGTCTACGCCAGTAGAACTTCTGTGCTGGAGTCTGCTTTATGAGACAAGACTTGGAAAATTGCAAAATTTCTGTGCTCGACTGGGATGGGGCAGCATCTCAGGGCTGAGCAGACAGCCTTAGCTTCCCATCAGCTTTGCCCTATAAGGCCCCTGGCTCTCATTGTCCCTCAGTAATCGCTGCAGCCCCCTCTGTGCACACTCACACGCCTCCATATCTCTGCCTTTAGTGTCTCCCCTGAGTTTCTCCATATGAGTCTGGGTCCCCAGGTTCTCGTCCCAATCTGGGGTTCAGTGCAGTCAGAGTGGAGTTGAGCACAGTTGAGAGGTTCAGTCTTCCTCCTGCTAGAGAAAGCCAGCAGCACAATCAGTAGTCAGTCTTCTCTGCGCTCACTGGCACATCTCCAGACCTCTGCCTTTTGTGGCTCCCCTGAGTTTCTGTGCACTCCTCCCTTTTTCGGACAGTCCAGATTTGCCCCATGTGAGTCTCGCCTGGGATTGGGGTTCAGTGTGGTCGTAACTGGGGTTCAGTGCATTTGGGAGTTTCTGTCTCCCTCCTGCTAGAGGAAGCCAGCCAGGCACTCAGCCGCCCATCGTCTCCATGTGTGTGTCTCCATACCTCAGCTTTTTGCAGCTTTTCCGAGTCTCAATGTATTTTCCTCTTTCCTTCTAGTTGTAGAATTTCTACTCAGCCAGCTTTCCAGTGGTTCTGGATGATATCTCTTCTGTCTTTTAGCTGTATTTTTGAAATTGTTGTGTGAGGTAGCAGTTTAGGTGTTCACCTATGCTGCCATCTTGGTTTCCTCCCCAAACCACTTCTAACTGGACATAACACTAACATAGACACATTTTTCACGAATATACAACTGAAACATCTAACAGATGCAATCATTAAATATTTACTCAGTTGTGCCCTGCTGGGGTGGCTCAGTGGTTGGCATCAACCCAGGAATTAGCAGGTCATGGGTTCAATTCTTGGTCAGTGCACATGCCCATGTTGAGGGATTGACCAGCACTAGGGAACATGCATGAGATAGTCCATCAATGCATGAGATGTCTCATCATTGATGTTTTTATTTCTCCCTCTCCCTGCTTCTCTGAAATCAATACAAATGTATAAAAATATATTTAGTTATGTATGTATAAAAATAGGTGATTTTGGTAAGTTGTTGAGCAAGAAAGAGGTTCCGTTTCTATGCTAGATAGGATCAGTGAGAAATTGTTCTCTCTTTTCCAAGGAATTGGAGATTTAATCAGAGAGGTGTTGTGTAAATGACAGAAGGGAGAAACCTTGGCCCAAAGGTGCAGAAAAGACATTGCAGGCTTCTCTTCCTTGGTTTGCAGATTGCCACCCTCCTGCTCTCTCTCCACGTGATTGTCCCACTGTGCATGAGCACCCCTAACATCTCTTCATCTTCTTAAGGACACAAGTCATACTGGATTGAGGCTCCATCCCAAAGCCTAATTTTAACGTAATCATCTCCTTTAAAGGCCTTATCTCCAAATTTGGTTACATTCTGAGGTCCTGGAAGTTGAGACTTCAACATATGAATTTTTTGGGGAAAGGCAATTCATCCCAAAATGAACACATACTGTTGTCAGTCACTGGGGATACAGAAGTGAACAAAAAATGAAAATCCCCTCTGTTATTGACTTTACATTCTAGTGGGGAGAGTAATAATAAACTTAGTGATTAGCCTGGCCAGCATGGCTCAGTGGTTGAGTGTCGACCTATGAATCAGGAGGTCATGGTTCGATTCCTGATCAGGGCAAATGCCGGGGTTGTGGGCTCAATCCCCAGTGTGAGGTGTGCAGGAGACAGCTGATCAATGATTCTCTCTCATTATTGATGTTTCTATCTCTCCCTTCCTCTCTGTTTTTATTAAAAATATATTTAAAAATAATTAAAATAAATAGTATATTAAAAGACCGTAAGTGTTATGGAAAAAAAAATAAAGTAGAGAAAGGAGAAAGGGAGCTCTGGTTGAGGGCTGCAATTTCAAATAGTATAGCTAGGGCAAACTTCTCTGAGAAGAGAACCTTTGAATAAAGACCTGAACAAGGTGCTAGCAAACCATGCAGATATCTAGGGAGAGAGAGAGAGCATTCTAGGAAGAAAAAATAGCTGGTACAAAGGGCTTGTGGGAGAACATGTCTAGTTTGTTCAAGGAACAGCAAGCAGGCTCCTGGGGCTCATTCAGAGTGATCGTGAGGATGGGATAGCAGATATGAGGGGGTGGTGGCATAGATGATTATATGAGGTCTAGTAAATCATAGTAATGACTTTGGCTTTTTTAAAAAATATTTTTTAATATATTTTTATTGATTTTTTACAGAGAGAAAGGGAGAGAGATAGAAAGTCAGAAACATCGATGAGAGAGAGACATCGATCAGCTGCCTCCTGCACGTCCCACTGTGGAGATGTGCCCGCAAGCAAGGTACATGCCCCCAACTGGAATCAAACCTGGGGCCTTTCAGTCTGCAAGCCGACGCTCTGTCCACTGAGCCAAACCGGTCTTGGCATGACTTTGGCTTTTGTTCTGAGTGAGATGATGTGTTAGAAAAAGCTCATTCTTCCTATTGTGTTTCTCTTTTCCTCTCACACTACTACCACACTCACAACATTTTTGATACCAAATGTGTGAGGAATTTTTTCTACAATGAGCAGTTCTCTGTGACACCAACTGAGTGTCCTACACTTTCACTCAATTCTGACACTATCAGCCTAGAGATAGCATCAGTCCCAACAAATTAAGAGCTCATCTTGCCAGACTGCTCCTACCCCTATGCCAATGGCAAATCCAGGTTGTTATTTGTGTTTCTGGCCTATCAGCTCTGAGGTTCTCATGATCCCCTCATTGGCTTCGATTACATTTCTTGAGCAGCTCACAGAACTCAGGGAGTCCTTTCTGGCTTGGCTCAGTGGATTGAGTGTTGGCCCACGTACAGAGGGGTCCTGGATTTGATACCAATCAAGGGCACATGCCCTGGTTCCAGTAGGGGGCATGCAGGGAGCAGCATTTCAATGATTCTCTCTCATCATTGATGGTTCTATCTCTCACTCTCTCTCCCTTCCTCTCTGAAATCAATAAAAAATTAAAAAAAAACACCCACAATTGCTTTCAAAGAAAACCAGCCAAACAAACAAACAAAAAACTCAGAGAAACATTTACTTACTTAGGTTTACCAATTTATTAAAGGTTATGATAAAGGATACAGATGAACAGCCAGATGAAGAGATACAGATACTAGTGCATAGGGTGAGATCTGCCCTGTGGAGTTGGGATGTGTCACCCACCAGGTACATAGTGTGTTCTGCAACCTAAAAGCTCCTTAAACACCATAATTTTGGGATTTTGTGGGGAAGCTTCATCACCTAATTGATTAACTCTATTTACAGCCCTTCTCCATTTTCAAGAGAATGGGGGTGGGGGTGGAAATTTCAGCTTCTCATTCCATGACTTGGTTTTTCAGATGAACAGCCCTCATCCAGGAGCCACTCAGAATCGCCTCATTAGAATAAAAGATGCTCCACCCAACTGGCATGGCTCAGAGGTTGAGCATTAATCTATGAACCAGGAGGTCACTGTTTGATTTCCAGTCAGGACACATGCTGAGATTGCAGGCTCAATCCCCAATGGGGGGCAAGCAGGAAGCAGCTGATCAGTGATTCTCTCTCATCATTGATGTTTCTATCTCCCTCTCCCTTCCTTTCTGAAATAAATAAAAATATATTTTAAAAAATAAACAAAAGATGCTCTCATCACCCAGAGAATTTACAAAGGTTTTAGGAACCCTGTGTCAGGAACTGGGGTCAAAGTCTAATATTAGGAAAAAAGATGCTCCTATTGCTTTTATCATTTAGACATTTATAAGGGTTTTAGAAGTTCTGCTCCAGGAATTGTGGGCAGAGTATATATTGTTTCACAGATGGGAAGCCATTGGACAAGTCATGGGTGGCAAGGTCTGAGTTAAAGTTTAAAAGAATTTTTCTAACTCCCGTGTTAATAGACCAAATAGGGCAAAAGTGGGAGCAGGGAGACCAACATGGGGAGTGTTGTAATACTCCACATTCTCTAAATAATGTGCCTATACTGCGCTTCCTTGGTTTACCAGCTCTAGACATTATCTAGTGATTTCCCACTCTAATATATGGGGATTTAGATCACTTACACTGCATCACCATCCCTTTTATTTCCAATTATTTAGTTTCCCTCCCCATAGATAACCATTTTTATCTGTATCCTTTGTTTTTATTATTTCTTGACTTTATTATCTTTGTTCTTAAGCCTTGGTAGAGGAAGGGAGAAGGACACATGCTGAGATTGCAGGCTCAATCCCCAATGTGGGGGAAGCAGGAAGCAGCTGATCAGTGATTCTCTCTCATCATTGATGTTTCTATCTCCCTCTCCCTTCCTTTCTGAAATAAATAAAAATATATTTTAAAAAATAAACAAAAGATGCTCTCATCACCCAGAGAATTTACAAAGGTTTTAGGAACCCTGTGTCAGGAACTGGGGTCAGGAACTGAGGAACTGTGTCAGGAACTGAGGAAGGGAGAAGGAGAGATAGAAACTTTAATGATGAGAGAATCATTGATTGGCTGCCTCCTGCACACCCCACACCAGGGACCACCGAACCCACACCCTGGGCATGTGCCTTGACTAGAAAATGAACTGTGACCTCTTGGTTCATAGGTTGATCCACGCCAGCTAGGCATCAAGCAAATTTGTTTTTTTTTCTTGTTTTTTTTTTTTTTTCTTTTAAAGGTGATGTTTATTACCCTGATGGTGGACTATATAATAAAGATGTAAAGTGTTTGTTTTTTTAAGTATGTTTTGATTTTAGAGAGGGAGAGGAACATCAATCAGTTGCTCCTGCACATACTCCAACTGAGGATAAAACTTGCAAACTGGGTTTTGTATAATTATATTTCAATGAAGCTGTTAAAAATACCACCAAAGCCGGTTTGGCTCAGTGGATAGAGCGTTGGCCTGTGGACTGAAAGGTCCCGGGGTTCGATTCGGGGCATGCAGGAGGCGGCTGATCGATGTCTCTCTCTCTCATCGATGTTTCTAGCTCTCTGTCTTTCTCCTTTCCTCTCTATAAAAAAAAATCAATAAAATATATTTTAAAAAACCCCAACCTCCCCCCCCTAAAAAAAATTCTACCTTTTTTTTTCACTTTAACATGGATATTAGAAAATACAAAATTACACACATGGCCTGCATTATGTTTGGACACTAGATGGACAATGCTCTAGAGCAGCAGTTACCAACCTTTCGGACCTGAACCACCAGTGGTCTGTGGTCCGTGGACCACTGGTTGGCAACGGCTGCTCTAGAGCGGGGATGGAGAACATTGAACCCTCAGGCCATACAAGGCCCTCAAAATTTTTGGCATCAAGCATTTTTAACCAAGCTTACCAGAATGTATGCCATCACACTGTGGAAGCTTGTACCTTTATTCCAGGGGTGTTTCTAGTGCTCACTGGGACTGTGTCTTCCCTTGAAAAAAGCCAACCCTAATTTGGATGCTTAAGTCTGGAGTTTTATTGAAAAGAGAAAAGAAAACAGAAAAGAAACAAACTCAATTTATAGTCACAATTTAGTTGTGTGGGTATTCAGACTTTCAGGATATATAAAATGATGTAATTACATAGAAGGAAGTCTTATGGAATGCTTGTCTATAGAAATGTTCCTTATTTTTCTTTTAGTGGTGAACACAAATAACAGATTTTATTAAAACAAGCCTGACCTACACAGCCACTTAATCCCAATAGGAATGTGACCCAGAACAGGGAGGGGCAGGGATAAGGAATGTGTTGCCCTTACACATCGATTCCAGGATCTCCTAGGCTTCACCTGAACCTGAGATATGGACAAAGTTAGTCTGGGTGCTGCAGGGGTTTATTTTTGACTGCTCCACAGTCAGGAGGATCGCAGCTGGGCTGGCCATGGGCGTCTGGAGTACACAGGCTCAGGAATCCAGTTCCTCTCCCTTCCATGCCAAGTGTGTACAATATTAGCACCTTCCAGGATTCAAAGAGGGGGATTAGAATTGGAGACAATGATATCCATTACATGGTTTATCAGAAATAAACTGATGGCCCAGCTGGTGTGGCTCAGTGGTTGAGCATCGACCTATGAACCAGGCAGTCATGGTTCGATTCACAGTCGGGGCACATGCTTGGGTTTTGGGCTTGACTCTCTCATCATTGATGTTTTTCTCTCTCCCTCTCCCTTCCTCTCTGAAATCAATAGAAATATCCTATCTAATAAAAGAGTAATATGCAAATTGACCATACCTCTGCTACACTCACAAACCATGCCCACAAGTCAATGAGGAGCAAATATGCAAATAAACCCAACCAAGATGGTTGTGGTCAAGGAGAGCAGTAGGAAGGCTTGGGTTTCCCTGGCAATGGAGGAAGGCAAGCTTTCCGCCTGTCCTTGCCTGTCCAGGCTTCCACTCAATGCTACAAAGTTTCAATGATAGAAGATAAGTAAATTACAGCAAAAATGGTGGCAGCCATGGAGCTGGAGAGAGCAGAAGGCTTGAGTTGCCTCTGGAGATGGAGTAAGCCAAGCTTTCCTCCTGCCCTGGCTGGCCGAGTCCTCTACTCAAGGCTACAAAGTTTCAATTATAGAAGATAAATAAAACCAAAAGAAATGGCTGCTGCCACTGAGCTAGGAGGAAGCTTGGCTCCGCTCCAGGCTACAAAGTTTCAATTGCAGAAGATAAGTAAATCTCAGATAGCAGGGCCTCCACTTGGGTAGTCTGGGGGCATTTCTGGCCTGAAAATCACCACAGGCCCCTCTCCCAGGCCACCCCACACCCCAAGGGAACCCCCACCCTGATCCAGGATACCCTTCAGGGCAAACCAGCTGGCCCCCACCCATGAATTATCCTACCTAATAAAAGAGTAATATGCAGATTGACTATCACTCCAATACACAAGATGGTTGCCCCCATGTGGTCAAAGATCCTGCCCCCATATGGACATAAGATGGTCACCATAAGATGGCCAGCAGGGGAGGGCAGTAGGGGGTGACTGGGCCTGTAGGGGAGGGCAGTTAGGGGGGATCAGGCCTGCAGAGGAGGAAAGTTTTTTTTGGGGAACCATGCCTGCAGGGGAGGGCAGTTAGGGGCAATCAGGCTGGCAGGGGAGCATTTAGGCATCAATCAGGCTGTCAGGGAAGTGGTTAGGGGGTGATCAGGCTGGCAGGCAGAAGCAGTTAGGGGCAATAAGGAAGGCAGGCAGGCAAGCAGTTGGGAGCCAGCAATCCGGGATCAGGCCTAAACAGGCAGTCGGACATCCCTCAAGGGGTCCCAGATTGGAGAGGGTGCAGGTTGGGCTGAGGGACACCCCTGTCCCTGTGCAAGAATTTCATGCACCGGGCCTCTAGTGTATATATAAAAAGACATAAACTGATGATTCTAACTAGTATGAATGCTAAGGAACAATAAAAGCTTTATAAAAACATACTTTCTCCTACAAATTAATTATAACATATTTCTGTCATAAAAAATTACATAGTGATTTTTTAATTCTTTTAAATATTTATTGGAAGGGTGCATGAAAGTGGTAAATGTAATTATCATTAGGCAGCTTTTTGCTTCATATCATGTGGGACCCAAATAGTGTACAGGAGGAATAGTTCTTAACCATGATTCTTCAACAAACACAAAAAACAGCTTTGGGAAGACCTTTGGCAATCTCTTCTGTATTAATTACAAGACCCCTCACCCTAGAGAAACTTTATTCAAACTCAGGTAAGGAGAGGCAACCTTCACCCTTTCTCATATTTCTCCTTATATTTGGAAGCCCAGAGCCATACAAGTGGAAACAGAGCAGGGCTTCTTAAAGTCCCTCGTATAATATCAATGCCATGATTCTGGACTGTTTCCCTCACTCCGATCTTGAATTTCTAAAGGATGTGATTCACTGGGATCAGTAGCAGTGACTCATTGTGGCATTAACTGCAGAGGATGGGGCAAAAGAAAAGAATGAATGTGTTTGATGGGTGGGGATTCTGCCTTGGATCTCGGCTTCCCCCTCCACAATTATCATAAACTCTCCAAAGCGTATAGTAATTTCCAATCTTTTGGGCAATCTTTATACTTCGTTATGTACCTGAAAGAATCTATGCTCTGTCATTAAGATTTTCTCTAACTTCCTCACTGTCAATTATTTGTTGTAGGTACTGCAAAATTATTCTGTTCTCGAGAACAGTTATCGCTTTCAAGTTCCTTTTTATATTTGTTTGCTTTGTTCCCCAAGAGTAAAATGCCAGTCGCGGTTGCTTTCGTGCAAGTAGGACAGTAGAGGCCCAGTTTGGGTTGAGCACCCGGATCTGAGAGCCAGTGCTGCTTCAGTGTCTCACGGTGTGTGGGGGGGAGGCTGGTCCCCAGTCCTCCCTTGTCCTATCCCAACTATCCTTCACCTCCGTCTCTGTGTAACTATATTAAGCGAAGGCGACACTTCACGTTCGGAGGATTAGACCCCAAAAGGAAGCTTGCAGCGCTTGGCTGGTGGGCACGAAGCCGGGAGATGGGTGGGGAAGTGGGGCGGAGGCACTGTTGATTGGCTTTCGGAGTAGCCAATAGTACTTCGGGGCAGCGGTGGCAGGGGCGGAGACACTGAGCTCTATCAACCAGTGGAGGGCGAGAAACTACTGGAGCGACCTAGTGACGTGAGGAGCGTTCCATCCGGCCAGCAGTAGGCGGTTGCCACAGCTGTTTTAGGGCCCCGATCATAGGGGCTCCTTGTCTAGAGAAGGCAGCCTCCGGGCTTGGGAGGAGAGGTCGCTGCCTTCTCGGGCGGCTGACGCGGTCCCCTAGGACAGTCCACTTCCTGCCCTCAGTCTCTGGCCGAATTTGGGCTCCCAGGTTCAGGTAACAAGGGGTGGGGGTTGGGGGGTCTCCTGGGCTTGGCCGCATGGTGGGCTGCCAACCCCTCTGCTGCATCGGGACGCGCGGACCTGGGCACTGCCCGGCCCTGGGTGCCAGCGGTGGAGCCCCCAGCCGCGGTGACTACACGTGGCGGAGCGTGTGTGAGTGTGTATGAGCGTGTGGAGGTGGCGCGCGTCCCGAGCTGCCTGGGGCGGTGGTCCGCTGCGTGGCGGAGGCAGGGCGGGCCTCCGGAGACCGCGCCCGCTGCCTGCCCGGGACTTGGGCCTTGGCCCCGGGCGGGTGGGCGGTCGCTGGTTCTCGACGGATTTTGATCTTTGTTCTCCCTGGCCCGGCTCCCCTTCCTGGTCTCTTCTCCTGCAGGGCCGGGTTATTGGGAGAAGATTGTTTTCCAGGTTAGTTTTACACAAAGGAAGTGTTTCTGCACCTTTTGCCCCCACCCCTTTCCCAAGCCCTCCACCCTCTGATTGCCAGGCACATCGCCTGGTCTCTGTTTGGACCCTTGCCCTCTCCAGCTGGGGGATGATTTCAAGTTCGTTGTTTCTCATCAGTCAGTCAGGCTGCAGGCTTCCGCCTCAGTCGTGCCAGCGTGGGGCATGTGGTGCCAGTAAGTAGAGGCCACGGCACCACACCTGAGAGGATGAGAAGGGTGGCAGTGGCTGAGAAAGGTTGGGCATGGGGATTCAGGATGCTAAGTAGAGATGGTACTTATGAAATATCCCAGAAAACACTGTTTAATTGTTGTCTTGTTCCTCTCCCTCCAACCCTTTCAAGATCTCTCCTGTTTTAGTCAGCCTTCCACCTATAGATCTGTGATGTGGTTTTATTAAAATTCCCACAAATGTTAGGCTTGACCCCCAAAATTGGTTCATTTTCTGAACTCAGGAAGTTACCAAGGGTTTGATTAGGGGAAATCTGTTTTGAGTAAGTACCTGGATGTGTGTCCAGAGTGTCCAGAACCTCCTAGCTCTGCCAGAGGATGACTTGTTCCCTGGTGTGATTCATATTTGATTGGCTAATTGAAGAAAGAAGGTGAAGAGATGGAGGAGGGGAGGGAATGGCTCCTTAAGGACATAAACTATTATTTTTAGCCCTTTTAATGATGATTATAGAGCAATGTGGTGTAGTGGAAAGTGCCCTGGATTAAAAGTCTGCAGATAAGTATTTTTACTTAGCTTTGCAGTTGTGTGACCCTGGATAAATTATTTTCTCTCTCTGGTTTTAATTTTACTCATTTCAACCAATTAATTGAGGCTTTCACCTATAAAAACCCTTCTAGCTCCAAACCACCAGTATTATATTGGAACTATGGGGGTTTCTTTAAGAAGGTATACTAACTCTCTTCCTCTTCTTTTTTTTTTTTCTGGAGAACCTGTAAACTTTTCTCCATTTAGAGGACAAACATAGATTGAAAATAAACTTTTCCCACTTCCCCACCCGCACCCTTTCAAGCTTATGTTTTGCTTCTGGAGAAGGAGGATTGAACTGCATTTTCATGTTCCTGCCTCATTTTTTTTTTTTTTTATCTTTCCTCTTAGGTTTAGAAGTTGGACTTTTGATGATGTTTGACCCAGCAGCAGCAATAGCAGGCAACGCGATTTTAAAGTTGAGCGCAGCCTCTGTTTTTTCCATCTTTTAATCACAAAGACCATCTGGACCAGGAATTCCAATCATGTCTGTGATGGTGGTGAGAAAGAAGGTGACACGGAAGTGGGAGAAACTCCCAGGCAGGAACACCTTCTGCTGCGATGGCCGTGTCATGATGGCCCGGCAAAAGGGCATCTTCTACTTGACACTTTTCCTAATCCTGGGGACATGTACACTCTTCTTTGCCTTCGAGTGAGTTTCCATTGAGTAGAGTCACGTGACAATGATTACTTTGAATCTAGGAGAAGGACCTTCTTTCTGGGAAGTTTGTGGGTATTCCTTGGATGGTTGTCACTGTCCTCTTGAGCAGTGTCTATGGATCATGTCAACTGAATTCATTGCTTTATGCTTATAACAGAGTATGTGTTGCATAAAAAGACCAAGACCTTTGATATCAATATTATAGCACTGATTTGGGGCTACTCTTGATACCCTGGGGAAATAAAATAATTTTTTACTACTCACTTCCACTTTTCAGTGGTCTCCTTAGGTTCTTAGCAACAGGCTGCCTTTTCCCCACCCTTCCCAGGGGCACCCCTTGTGGTCATAACTCAACCCCACCATAGTTACCTATTCTGTTATTCTGGGTCCTATGTACTTTAGGGATTAGCTCTCAGCTAGCTATTAAATTGAAAAGCCAACTGAATTGGGAACCTG
>PVJN01048569.1:0-15556 GCA_004026805.1 Lasiurus borealis
CGCACACCCCACCCCCAGTAAAAGTGAAAATCCTCTTTGTATTCTTTCAGTTGGCAAGACAAGTACTTCCATAAAAGTAAAGCAGTGGAGCCTGGCCACAGTGGCTCAGTGGTTGAGCATTGACCTATGAAGCAGGAGGTCACGGTTCGACTCCTGGTCAGGGCACATGCCCGAGTTGTGAGTTCTATCCAGAGTGGGGTGTGCAGGAGGCAGCCAATTAATGACTCTCTCTCATCATTGATGTTTCTGTCTCGCTCTCCCTCTCCCTTCCTCTCTGAAATCAATTAAAAAAGATATCTTTAATAAAAAAAAAAAGTAAAGTGGTGGAACTCGAACTTGTAAAAAGTGGAGGATGCCTGTACTCAAAAAATCCCTTCACAGTTCAGGTTAGCCACAGAGAACCCAGGTTAGCATGGAGCTGAGAGAGGGTCAGGGAGAAAAAGAGGCTGGGCCGGGACCGGTTTGGCTCAGTGGATAGAGCGCAGACGCCTGTGGACTGAAAGGTCCCAGGTTTGATTCCAGTCCGGGGCATGTACCTTGCTTGCAGGGACATCTCCAGTGTGGGGCGTGCAGGAGGCCATTGATCAATGTCTCTCTCTCATTGATGTTTCCGATTTTCTGTCCCTCTCCCTTCCTCTCTGTAAAAAATCAATAAAATATATTTTTTAAAAAAGAAAAGAAAAAGAGGCTGGGAGGGAGGGACATGGGGAGTTTTCCTGGGGCTGGTGAGGGAGGGTCCCCCTCTAATAGAGAGAGATGCCAGGCGGGAACACTCCCTGCCTGCCTGCCTTTGGGCTTGAGGGAGGATGCAGTGTTCAGCCAGTGCGGGTAACAGCCATCTGGGACCATGCGGGAGAGCCGAGAGAGCTAACCCAGAGTCTGGATCACTAAGCTGCTGAGTTAACCTGGGCCTCTCCTGCCCCTAGAGCCTTTGTGACGGGACATTGACTTGGGCGTCCTCGGACCTGCTGCTGAAAGCACCTCCTGTGACCCTGCAAGTCGCCCACCCCTCAGGGCCCCAGTTTCTCTTTGTGAGTGAGGAGGGTGATACCCACCCCGCAGGATCCTAGTGAACATCGAATGAGATAATGCAGTGGTCGGCAAACTCATTAGTCAGCAGAGCCAAATATCAACAGTACAACGATTGAAATTTCTTTTGAGAGCCAAATTTTTTAAACTTAAACTTCTCCTAATGCCACTTCTTCAAAATAGACTCGCCCAGGCCGTGGTATTTTGTGGAAGAGCCATACTCAAGGGGCCAAAGAACCGCATGTGGCTCTCGAGCTGCAGTTTGCCGACCACAGAGACAGTGAATGTGAAGTATTTAGCACATGCTGTACGGCAAGCACTCAGTAAGTACTCACTCATACTATTTGCAAGGAAACCGTGCCACAGCCCTGGCCACGTGGCTCAGTGTTAGAGCATCGGCCCACACTCCGAAGGGTCGTGGCTTTGATTCCCAGTGAAGGGCATGCACCTGGGTTGCAGGTTTATCCCTAGCCCTAGTAGGGTCAAGTGCAAGCGGAAACCCATCAACGTGTCTCTCTCACATTGATGTTTCTCTTCCTCTCTTTCCCTTTCATCCTCCCTCCCTTCCGCTCTCTTAAAAAAAAACAATGGAAAAAATATCCTCGGATGAAGATTAACACCAACAACAAAACCATGGGACAATGGAGTTTGTCCTATGAAAGGGCAGAGAGAAGAGCCGGAGAATGAGGACTAAATCTGAGGAACTATCACTTGAGGGGAAAGAGGTGGTCAACAAGGAGTCAGAGAATGATGGGAGAGTTAAGAGGAAAACTTGAAATTTCACTCTATCCACCACACCCCTTTTCATCTGGGAAACTCCTATTCATCCTGTAAAGTCCAGCACTTGCCCACAGCCTCACACTCCAAGAGTATGTTAGTCAGCCTCAGCTAAGTTATGCTGCAGTGACAACCCCAAAATATCAGCTTACAGGAAAAGGCTACATGCCAATGGCAGGTCAGATGCTCCGGCTCCCACAGCACATCCTTTTTTCCTCTGCACTGCCATGATTTATTGTGATTTTCCGCTTTTATGTCTCTCCTGCCTGAGACCGTGAGTGAAGCCCCTGAGAGGAGGAGTGCCCTGATTGGATCTTCTGTTCCTGGCGTGGGGCCAGGCAACCAATGGGAATAATAAACACCAGCGTTTGATGATGGATCACCCTGTACTGGGCACTGTGCTATGTGCTTTACACAATAGTAAATAATTTAATCCTCACTGCAATTTTATGAGGTCGGTGCTATTATTAGTCCCATTTTACAGATGAAGAAATGGAAGAACTGAGGTTAAGTAACTTGCCCAAGGTTATGGCTGGTAAATGGCAGAGCTGGGCTAAAAGCTCAGGTGGTTTGGCTATCCAGCCTGTACTGAAGCATCCATCTTATATAAAAACTGCTGTTTGAAATTTTAACCCTGCTATTTGGCTTCTGTAAATGCTTGCTTGCTTAAATAATAAGGAAAGTAAGACTATTCCCACTTCAGAGAGACCATTAAACCTTCCAGGACAAAATTATCCATGTTGGCACCAGGCCAGGCCTTGGGTTGAGGTCTCAACACCCCAGCACATAGGGGCTCTTTAAGAACTTACAAAAGGGGCCGGAAACACCCCATATTTGGGAGACAAAGAAGGTAAAAACATAAGTAGAGAAAATTCCTCCATATTGGGGCCCAGAATTTGAGAGACATTTTCCTCTGGACCTGCGCATAATAAATGTAACTCCATCTCTCTAAGTACTGCTTGGTACCTCTCCAGTTTTCTGTAACAGTACTATTAACCACCACAATACATTGTCTCTCATATGTAGTGAGCACTGATACATGTTTGTTGAAGTGTTACCAAAGGCAAAGAAAGAGTTTCAAAGAGTACGTTAGTCAGCCTCAGCTAGGTTATGCTGCAGTGACAAATAACCCCAAAATATCAGCTTACAGGAAAAGGCTACATGCCAATGGCAGGTCAGATATGGTCCTGCTCTGTATCAGGGATGCTGGCTGGAGAGCAGCACCTCGCCAGGACAATGCTGTTCTCAGGGGAGAGGGAAAAGATACGTGGGCCTAGTGTCTGCTTGCACTAGCAAGAGCCTTCTGTCTGCATCTTTTCCCAACTCCGTGAGCAATGACGTGACTTTAGGAGGCTGAAGTCAGTCAAGGTGGGAGGATTTATATTGTGGAAATCAGTGAATACTTTTTCCCTTTAGAGAATCTGTTGTTAAGCACTTACCAGCAGGGCATTGGAAAAGGTCATGGTGTTAGCCCTTAAAGCTTCTTTCCAGGAACGGTGTAGGTCGGAGAAATGCCTCAGGTCACACGCACTTACATTGTACTTGCCAAAGCAAGTCTCGGGGCCAAACTGTAACCAGTGGGACCAGGAATATACTCATCTCACAAGGAGCAGTGGATATTTCTGAACAACAATGCAATCTGGAATCAAAGATGAGGACTGAGAAAAGCCCCTTGGAATTGGCCTCAAGGGGTTTGTCTGTGACCTTTAACGAGGCAGCTGATTGAGTTGGAGGTTGGGATGGGGCAGGGGTGGTGGATTGAGGTAGGCAATGTATGAGTCAAGACCCTTCTTCATTCTTGAGGCTTTTCAGGGGAAGGAGGGAGACAGGTGAGCTGGTAACCTGAGGGGGTGGCGGTGGGGAAAGCAAGGTGTCTTCTAGCAAGAGGCAGCCTGTTTATGGGTGGGCAAGAGTGTCCTTTTTGGTATTAACCAATCTTGTTCTGCAACCACTGTTTTCCACCTTTACACTAGGGATGGCTCTAGAGAAGGCAAAGAGCGAAAGAGAAAGAGTCTCATTTGAGGGCCCCCAAGGCGGAGACCCCAGGAAAAGAAAAGCAGAAGAAACAGTCCACTCCCCCACTGCGAGAACTAAACCCCTGTGCTCCGAGGGGAGCAGAACCGTGGGAAAGGAGAGTGCTGAACTGCTATGGTGACTGAGAAGGGGTCCTGGGGATTGCCTCTCCATGCCCTGAGGGCAGCTGGCATGTGGAGTGGCAGTGATAGGATTCCCAGACAGGTGTGGGACATCCTAGATGAAAATCTATCCCTTTTCTGGAGGCAGGGGTGGGAGGAGGCGGTGGGAGGGCCCAAGAGAGACAAGATCTCAGAGACCCACCCCCCCCACCCCAGGATGCAGGGCAAAGACCAGAGACACCCCCACAGATCCCCCCACGACCCAATGTGTGGCAGGAGGTAGCAGCGTGTGTTGCTGCCCATTGTGGGTTGCGGGATGGTGGGCACCGGTGACCAATAGACTGGAAGAGGCCTTGAGGCAGGGCCTGTGGACGAATGAATGGGAAGCAAAGGGAACCAGGACACCCCACAGGCCCTCGTGGGAGGAGCTTGGGCAGTGGTAGCTGCCTCACCACGGCTGCCATCGCTCCAGGCCCGCAGGCCCTTATCACACATCGGGAGTAATTCAGAACCGGGAATCCCTTTGGACTTTAGACAAAGGTGATCGGGGCACCTGCAGGCAGCACTTTAGTATGGTCCAAGATAGCCCCGTGCCATGAGAGGCACTAATATTTCCTCAATAAAATGCATGGGATACATAAAGATTATAGCGTCGATATCTGTCACATTGGAATGTCTTTCCGGTCAGAGTTGCTGACAAGTGACTTTTGGTGCCAAACTAAAAAATCTTTCCTAGATCAGTCCTGGGAGTCGGCCTGACTCCTTCCTTTCCCTCTTCACTCCCTCCCCTGCACCCTCATCCACATGGTCTGCCTGACTCTCCTTAGCACTCGTCATGTCTGTCTCCTTCTCCCATCCCTCCTGCTACCCCAGGGGCTCAGGCCCCCTCCCCCTCTCACCAGGATGACCACAACCTCCTGCTGGCGGACCTGCAGCCTCCAGTGCCGCCCCCACGCTTCCCCAGAGGAGTTATTTTAGAATACAAACATTCGGCTTTGCTGGGGGTCCCATCAGGATAGTAAGATGCTTCATTGAAAAAAACCACAGAATTAAAGAATGCCCTGGACTTCCTGCTTGGATAAGCAGGGGACATTGTGGATGCTCCAGGTGGAGGTGCAGGACCTCAGGCCTTCGAAGGTTCCCTATGGAGAGGGAAGCTGCTGCCTGCCCAGAGAGGGAGGATTCCTCTACCAGAGCTCCCACCTCCCATTCCCGGAGGCGGTTCCCTTCTGGCTTCGGACTGCTCAGGCAGGAGCCGGTTCTGCGGCTGCCTGCACATCAGGCACACGTGACTAGTACAAAGCACACGCCCCAGAGTCACTTTCCCAGGCAAAGGCGCGCCTGCAACCCCGAAACCCAAATGCTGACCTGGCTGTCCGTGCTCATGGCGCTGTTTTATAGGCTACATTGGCTGGGCTGTCAAAAACCAAAGCAGGTCAGGAGGTCACTTCTGTCTGTTTGTGCCCAACAAAACCCCTGGCCTGGGAGACAGCCTGCACTCGGCGCCTGCCTGTAAGAGAGAGGAGAGAGAAACAGCAGTTCCTGGGGGCCTGATCTTCCAGCCTCAGTGCAGGAAGGTGCTACCGGGCTCTCATTTCACTCCTGCTCGTTGGCCATCCACGAGTCACAATTTAATTTTTAAAAAGTTACCACGCAGCCGAAACCGGTTTGGCTCAGTGGATAGAGCGTTGGCCTGTGGACTGAAGAGTTCTAGGTTTGATTCTGGTCCAGGGGGCGCGGGGGGGGGGGGTTCAGGAGGCAGCTGATTGATGTTTCTCTCATCGATGTTTCTAACTCTCTATTCCTCTCCCTTCCTCTCTGTAAAAAAAAAAATCAATAAAATATATTAAAAAATAAAAATAAAAAATTACCACTTAGGAGAGAACTTTCAAGATGGTGGTAGAGTCGGTAGATCTTGCACTCACCCTCCTCCCAGAACCAAACTGGAGATACAACTAAATTGGGGGAACAATCACTCTGAGGATCAGGGGAAGAGTATTCTAACCAAGGATTTGCAGAAGAAGCCACGTCGAGGCTGCACCTTGAATGCTGTGGTCAGGGTGGAGCCTCCCTTGACCAAAGACCCCTCGTTGATTCAGATGAGTATATTGTTTGAGCAAAACATTCATTTTGATGTTTTAAGCTACTGAGGTTGTCCAAGTTGTTTCTTACTGTAACAAAACCTACCCCACCCTAACTGATCTCTCCTTCAGTGGGGTCAGAATAAAGAGGCTGGACATTCCTTGTCGGTTTGGCTCAGTGGGTAGAGCGTTGGCCTGTGGACTGAAGGATTCAGTTCCAGTCAAGGACATGTACCTCAGTTGCAAGCTCTGCCAGCTCAGTCCCCAGCTCTGGTCTGGGCACATGCAGGAGGCAACCAACCAATGTGTCTCTCTCACATTGATGTTTCTCCCTCTCTCTATCTCTCCACCTCCCTCCCACTATGTCTAAGAATCAGTGGGAAAATATCCTTGGGTGAGGAACAACAAATAAGAGAGAGAGAGAGAGAGAGAGAGAGAGAGAGAGAGAGAGAGAGAGAGAGGCTGCTGGACAGGAGGCTCTTGCCAAGTCAGCCAAGACCTACTTACCATGGACTTTGGGTTACAGATATCTAAACAGACCAACCCCTTTCCATCTACAGGGCACATCCCTTCTTCTGTACCTTTTGGGGGCTTCACAATCCCGCCGGACCCAGAACCCACTTCCCGATCTCTATACCATGCTTCCTGTCTCTCTGACCCCAAACCACAACACTGAGATGTGGCTCTCTGAAGAACCGGCTAAGCCGATGCCACCTGAACAAGCAGAGTCTTTCAGCTACTGTTTTGAGGTCACTGTGGCCAGATGCTGATTTTCATACAAGCCGCCAGCTTTCTGAGAGAAGGCTCATGATGTCAGCAGCAACAAATACACATTCTGTTGGGAAATGCTGCGCATTGGACACCGTGAGAACACCCTTGTGGGATGAACCTAGAAATTCTATTGAAAAATGATGATGCAGAGCTCTGGGTTTGAAGAGCTCTTTGAACAACATTTATTGAGCACCTACTATGCTCGGCAGCCAGAACTCTGTGTCAGGGACCTCAGACAACTGAGTGATAATACAGGTTGATACGTGGCTGGTTAATTTAGTCATTCATTCATCTGATGCGTATTTGTTGAGCTCTCCTGATAAGCTAGGGGACATTTAGTGTCAAGACTTGTCCTCCTGAAGTTTATAGTCTAGCAGACATGAGTAAAACAGAACATGCTAAGGGAGCATTTAGCAGGGCACATAGCTTAATCGGAGGTGGAGGGATATGGGTTTGGGATACCTTTATAAAGGACATGACTCCAGAACTGAGTCCTGGAGGGTGAGCAGAAAGGAGACAGTAAAGAAAGGGAATAGTTTTTAAAAAATATATATATTTTATTGATTTTTTACAGAGAGGAAAGGAGAGGAATAGAGAATTAGAAACATTGATGAGAGAGAGACATCGATCAGCCGCCTTCTGCATGCCTCACTGGGGATGTGCCCGCAACCAAGGTACATGCCCTTGAAGGGAATCGAACCCGAGACCTTTCGGTCCGCAGGCCTATGGACTATCCACTGAACCAAAACAGTTTCAGCGAAAGGAAATAGTTTAAGTGAAGGCATGGAAGTATGAACGAGCTAGTGCATTTGGTAAGTGCTAGAAACTTGGTAGGACTAAAGCATGGAGTTTCTATTCAAGAGGGACAAGAGATTAAGCTGACAGCAGCTATATCTCAAAGGGTCTTAGATACCAGGTTTAGGTGAAGACAGTATCAGCCATTGGAAGAGTTTTGAGTTACAGTGTTTATTAGTTGGAAAACAGGTCCAGCTATTATAACAAAGACTCCAAAACAACAATGGCTTAAACAAGATAGACGTTTACTTCTCACTTAGGAAAGAACTCGGGTAGGCAAGCCAGAATGGGCATAGTGGCTCCACAACCATCAGGAACCCCAGCTCCTTCTGGCACGTGGCTCTGACATCCTCAACATATGTCTTCCTTCCTGTGGTCCAGGAGGGTGGCTCCAGCTTCCATGATTGCCTCTGCATGTCAGCCAGCAGGCAGGAGTAAAGAGGTCACGGAAAACACACCGCTTCCCTTTAGTCGTATAACCTGACACTTGCACTCATCACTTTCGTTAACATTGCACTGCCCAGAATTTAGTCACATGACCATCACTAGCAGCCAGGATGCTGGAAATGTAATTTTTATTCTGGACAGACAGATGCTAAAATGTAGAAGCTCTATTACTAAAAGAAGGTTGGATGCTGGGGGACAACTAGTCATCTTCAACAGGGAGTGACAATCCTGTTTGCATTTTGGAAAGATCTCTCTTGAAAAGGGTGGAAAATGGACTGGATAGTAAAAGATCAGAGCAAAGGAAATAATCCAAATGAGAGTTACCGAGGCCTGAACCAAGGCAGAGACATTTGGGGTGGGGGAAGTGGACAAAGGCTTAAGAGATAATTGGAAATTGAATGGACAGGACACGATGATCAATTGACTGCACTTTTAATTTACTATAGTTTATCAGAGTACGATGCTTAGCACAGTGCTGGGCAACAGTAAGTGCTTGTGAGTGAATGAATGTATGACATGAAAGAGCAGTGAATGAGTGAGTGAATGAAGTGAAAGAGGAGGAGCCAAGGATAATAATAATAGTAATAATAATAATCCTATCTAATAAAAGAGTAATATGAAAATTGATTTTACTTCCACTATACCCACCAGCCATGCCCACCAGCCACGCCCACCAGCCAATCAGAGTGAGTATGCAAATTAAACCAGCCAAGATGGCTATGGTCACAGAGAGACCAGGAGAGAGGCTTGGGTTGCCCCTGGTGATGGAGGAAGCCAAGCTTTCTGCAAAGCCTGGCCTTCGAGGCCTCCCCTTAAGGCAATACAGTTTCAATGGCTGTGTGAGCAGAAGGCTTGGCTCTGCTCCAAGCTACAAAGTTTCAATTATAGAAGATAAATAAAGCCCAGATATCAGGACCTCCACTTGGGTCACTGGGAGGCGTGACTAACCTGCATATCACCACAGGCCCCTCGCCTAGGACACCCCATGCCCCAAGGGAATACCCACCCTGATCCAGGACACCCTTCAGGGCAAACTAGCTGGCACCCACCCTTGCATCAGGCCTCTATCCTATCTAATAAAAGAGTAATATACAGATTGACCATCACTCCAACATACAAGATGACTGCCCCCATGTGGTCAAAAAATCCTGACCCCATGTGGACTCAAGATGGCCACCACAAGATGGCTAGCAGGGGAGGGCAGTTGGCAGGGATCAGGCTGGCAGGGGAGTGGTTAGGGGGTGACCAGGCTGTCAGACAGAAGCGGTTAGGGGCAATCAGGAAGGCAGGCAGGTGAGCAATCCTGGATTGTGAAAGGAATATCCAACTGCCCGTTTAGGCCCGATCATACCTGGATCGGGCCTAAATGGGCAGTTGGACATCCCTCAAGGGGTCCCAGATTGGAGAGGGAGCAAGCTGGGCTGAAGGACATACCCCCTTCCAGTGCACAAATTTTGTACATCGGGCCTCTACTACTAATAATAATAATGGCTCCTGGAACTAGTTTGATTGAGAAACATTAACATGTAAAGATACGTATCAGTCTTTACAAACACAACTTCTCCAACTGTAATCTGCCATTCCCCCTTTCCTGATGGGCATCTGGCCCCCTTGATGACATCTCTACCTGTTTCCAAAACTCAGTCATTTTGGGTTATGAAGGAAGTCTCTTGTTTTGGGCATTCACTTGGTCTTTGAGTTTTCAAAGGTCGATTGCTATTGGATTCAAAGTCTCAGCAGACGGACTTGTGGCCTGCAGGAGATGGGCGTGGCTTGTTCCCCCGCCCTCTGGTGGGGAGGAATGAAAAGGACAAAGAAAAGGACTTGTTTCCTTAGGTAGCCCCTGCTGGCCCTTGGCGCACTCCTTTATTGCTCGTACTATGGCTGTGTTCCTGTCCTCTCCGTCAGCACAGCCATCCGGCCCATTACAGACTTGGTATGTGTGTATGTGAGGGGCCTGGCCCCACCAGCCATGCTGGTGCCAAACAGCTCTCCTCAGCTGGCGGTCATAGGCTCACCCTTCCTGGCTCATCTCTGTGCCCCTGGCAGGCTTGCTGTCCTCGTCACTTTTACCCTCTGCAGCCCCAGTCCCCGTGGACCAGGGCTGACTCTGTCTTTCTTCCTCTTCTTGCTCACTCGCCACCTCGGCCTTCTCTCTGAGGGCCCTTCCCCTTATCTCAGTAGCTCCAGGGCATTGGGCAGGTGCAGTGGCTCAGGTGACACCCACCAGGAATGAGAGGTCAGGCGCCCTCTGGTGGCAAACTGGACGAATTATTCCCTTGCCTCTGTTGCAGTTAACCTATTGCAACAGATCACCCCAAAATTCACAGCCTAAAGCAATGATCGTTTTATCCTGCTCATGGATTCTGTGGGTCAGGAATTGGACAGGGCATGGCGGGTGCTGGGGGTGGCGGCTGGGCTCTGCTTGCGGTAGGCAGCTTCCAAGATGGTTTCCAGCGACACAAGCCTCCCAGTATCCTGCCCTTGTCTAGTAACAGGGCTGGTCTGGGCGGCCATTAGAAGGTGGCAGAAGAGACAGTATGTCACTCCACTCTTGAGTCTTGGTTATGACTCTCTGTCCTTTAGATCACCCACTCTGGGGGAAGCCAGCTGCCATGTCTTGAGGACCCTCATGCATGGAGAGGCCCCTCTGGGAAGGAACCCAGTCTACTTCCAACGGCCATGTGAATGAGCTTGGAAGTGGATCCCCCAGCCCCAGAGCACGTCTTAGCTGACTGCAGCCCTGGCCGACAGCTGGACTGCAATTTCATGAAAGCCTGACCCTGTGTCAGAACCACCAGGTATGCTTTTCTCAGGTTCCTGACGGCTGGAAACGGTAGATGATAAATGCTTGCTGTTTTAAGCGGCTCTCTCTTGGAGTAATCTGTTATGGAGCAATAGATAACTAATCCATTCCATAGGCCCTTCTCTGGAAAGACTAGAGAGGCTGGGGCTCAAATCACCTGGGAGGCTGCTCCGGTCACGTGGCTGGTACCTGAGCCAAAAGGACTGGAAGGCCCCGGTGGCACCTCACCTGGAGCACCTGCACGTGCCTGTCCAGGTGACGTGGCTTCTCAGAGCGAAGCTGCCCTGCTCGGAGAGGGCGTGTCGCAAGAGAAAGTGAGCTTTCCAGGAGACCAAGGAAGACGCTGCCAGCTTTCTTTTGGCCTCACCTCAGAAGTCCCGGGAAGTCCCGGGAAGTCACGGGAACTTCTGCTGCACTCTGTTGTTACGAGTGAGTCACCGAGGCCAGCCCAGATTCGAGGGAGGGGATCTGACTGGCACCTCTTGATGCAAAGGAGCAAGTGCAGGGAGGGTGGCCCTCTTTGCAAAATACAGTTGGACGCACCTGGCCTGGCCCAGGGAGAGGAGCAGTCCACTGCCCCTGCTCTGCCCTCAGGGAGAGAGGGTCGGTGGCTTCCTTCCTTGCCTCGGGCCCTGTGAGCAGTGCTGGTCCTGCGGCAATGGCAGGTCCTAATCAAGCCCTGAGGGAGGAGCCAGGCGAACTCTGAGCTTGGCAGGTGGAGCACTTCATGCCTTTTGTTCTGAGCTCCGGGTTCTGGTGCTCCTTCTACCTTTCAGGTTAACAGCTTCTAGAAAAGGCCCAACTGACACCTTGTCCCACTGAAGCACATCACCCGTTCTCCGCCAGCCACTGTGCTCAGCGCTTGACCTCAGTCTGTCCTGCACTCACCCTAGCAGCTAAGAATTATGCTTCCTATGCCAAAACCAGTTTGGCTTAGTGGATGGAGCGTCAGTCTGCAGACTGGAGGGTCCCAGGTTCAATTCCAGTCAGGGGACTGTGCCTTGGTAGCAGGCGCATCCCCACTGGGGGGCGTGCAGGAGGCAACTGATCGATGTCTCTTTCATTGATGTTTCTAACTCTCTATCCCTCTCCCTTCATCTCTGTCAATAAAATATTTTTTTTAAAAAAAGAATTATGCTCCCATTTACAAAGGAGGAAGCCACTGACCGAGGTCACACAGCCAGAGGTGGCAGAACAGGGGCTCGGCCCCTGAGCCTGAAGGCCATGCTCTAGGGGCCCTGGGATTCCAGAAAGCCTACTGGGCGTTGGAGCCTTAGCCCTGGTCTCCTCTGGGCTTGCCAAGTGTGAGCGTGTGAGTGGGAGGAGCTGGAGGGAGATACAGGGGGTGGGGCTTCAAACCCGGGCTGAGGGGAGGGGCTAGATGTTAGGTGTTTGGGTGAAAGTGGGGGAGAAAGGAGAGGGAGAATCCGTTTTTCACTTTCTTTTCAGACCTCTCCCCAGTCAATGAGCTTTTCAGTGGCCAGAGGGTCACCTCCAGAGTAATAGCTGCACTCGTTGCCCCTCTGTGTTTGTCAGAATGAAACCCCTTCTTTGTCCAGGAACCTCTGATTGGAGGGACCTTGGAGCTCCTGGGGTCTGTTGACGCTGGGTCTCCGAGTGACTTCCGGCCCCGGTAAACAGGTCCTGCCCATGTCCAATGTCCAGTGTCCCGCCTGCCTGTCCCCTGTGTTCCTGCTCACCACTACCTTCCAGGTGGGCCAGCTCCCCGCACCTGCTGCCTGCCAGGCACTGTGCTCATGTTGGGGACCCAGAAATAAATGAGAGACGGCCGCTGCCCAGTGGAAGGAGAAATATGAGGAGTTAACACCACCCAGGAGAGGGCTCCTGAGTCAAGGGCACACCGAATGAAGGTCAGAATCACGCAGAGAGGGGAGGGCCTAACTCAGCAATAAAAAGGAACGAACCATGGATACAGGCAACATCAAGGATGAGTCTCAAAATCATCGCACAGAGCAAAGAAGTCAGACACGAAAGAGTAGACGGTGTGATTCCATTCTTACCCAGTTCTGGACCAGGCAAAACTGTGGGTTGTATACAGATAGAAGTAAGATCAGGGGTTACGTGGGATGAAAGGGGCTGGACTGGGTACGTGAGGCGCGGATGAGGAATATGCTGAGGTGGTAAAGATGTTCTAAACCTGGGTAGGAGTGTGGGTTACATAGAATATCCAATAGCTAAAACTGACCACACTGTACACCCAAGATCTGTGCCTTTCATCATATGCAAATTATATCTGTGGTGGACAGCACTCACAATAGTCCTCAGCAAGCCCTGGTGTGCTCCCCCTTGTGCAATCACACACACACACACACACACACACACACACACACACACACACACTGTATCAGGTTGATCGGTGTGGCCGATAGGGTGTGCAGAAGTGATGGTATGTCGCTGCTGAGAACAGGGTACTGTGCCCTCTCTCTCAGATAGCTTGTTCTGGAAGAGGCCACGTGCTGAACATCGCTATGGAGAAATATGCCTGGCAAGGAACGGAAGCCTCCTGCCAACAGCCATGTGAGTGAACGCACAGTACATGTGTCCGCCAGTCCACGTGAATGCCTTCTGAGGTTTGCAGCCTTGGCTGATTGCTGGACCACAAACTCATCTGAGACCTTGAGCCAGGTCACCCCACTAGGCCAGTTCCTGATTCCTGATCCCCAGACACTGAGTGAGAGAATACGTTTGTTATTTGAAGCTATTAAGTTTTGGGAATTATTTCTTTTGCATCTCTGAGTGATGAATGCAATATTTCAATAATCTGAACATGTGGGGGAAGCATCTTCTAAGTGCTCCTGGCCCGATGGTTTTCCCAGGGACCTTCAAGTGCTTTCTGTGTCTCGGACTTCTGGGCTCAGTCTTCAAAATGGGGAGACGAGGGGCTTGGAACTCTGTGGAAAGGTCAGGAGCTGGTGTCTTCTAAAGATCCACAGCCCTGCAAGTCACACACAGTGGCCAGGCCCACACCTGCTATGCAGAGAGGGCTCCAGAAATGTCCCCTCCCCCCCGGTATATATGCAGGCACCCACTCAGGTCTCAGAAGCTAACAATAGCTACTATTTGGGGCACACTTTCTATGTGTTAGGTGACATGCAAAGTGCTCTGTGTGCGTATTTTAATTAAGTCTCCCCAACATCCTCTGAAGAAGATATTACGAAACCTGTTTTACAGGACAGAAACGGAGACTCGGAACACAGAGGCAACTGCTGGGATCATAGAGCCACCAGAGTGTGGCAGCTTTTGATTCAAATCCAGATCTGTCTAATTCCCAAAGGCAGAGGCAGGCCAGCAGCAAACCCAGAGTGGAGGATACTGTATGCATGTGTATATATAGACATGTAAATATAAATGTACTAGGTATACCAATTAATAATGCAGATTTTTTTCAATAGATGGAGTTTATACATATATTGATATATATGCAATTTGACATGTATGCTATTTTGTTGTATTGACAAGAAGCTTCAAAACTTCATATGTCAAATCTTCTGAAGGTGTTAACATCATAGATATTTGTATGCTTAAAAATGTCAAATTTGTGCCAAAAAAAAAGCATTTGCGGGAAGTTTTAATTCATTACTTTATTTTAAAGAAAAGTGCTGCTGAAAGTTATCGTATACTTCGGGAAGCTTATGGTGAACATGCTCCATCTTAAGATACTTGTAAACGCTGGTTTAAATGTTTTAAAAGTGATGATTTCGATATGAAAGACAAAGAATGTCCGGGTCAACCGAAAAAGTTTGAAGACCAACAATTACAAGCATTATTGGATGAAGATTCGTGTCAAACTAAAAAACAACTTGCAGAAAGATTAAATGTTGCTTAGCAATTTCAGTTCGTTTACAAGCAATAGGAAAGATTTTAAAGGAAGAAAAATGGGTGCCAAATCAACTGAACGAAAGACAAATGGAAAACCCAAAGTCATCAGTAAAATATTGCTTCAACGGCATGAAAGAAAGTCTTTTTTGCATCGAATTGTGACTGGCGATTAGAAGTGGGTTTATTTTGAGAATCCCAAATGGACAAAATCATGGGTTGATCCAAGTCAACCATCAACATCCGCCCACTACAAGGCCAAATCACTTTGGAAAGAAGAAAGTGCTCGGCATTTGGTGGGATCAAGAAAGTATGGTGAATCAACAAATCAACAAACGACAAGTGTTGGCGAGGATGCGGAGAAAAAGGAACCCTTGTGCACTGTTGGTGGGAATGCAGACTGGTGCAGCCACTGTGGAGAACACTATGGAATTTCCTCAAAAAACTAAAAATGGATCTCCCATTTGACCCTGTAATCCCACTCTTAGGAATTTATCCTAAGAAATTACAAATACCAATCAGAAAGGATTTATGCACCCCCATGTTCATAGCAGCACAATTTACAATAGCTACAATTTGGAAACAGCCTAGGTGCCCGTCAGCAGATGAGTGGATCAGAAAACTGTGGTACATCTACACAATGGAATTCTATGCTGCCATTAAAAAAAAGGAATTCTCACCATTTGCAGCAACCTGGATGGAACTGGAGAGCCTTATGCTTAGTGAAATAAGCCAGTCAATGAGGGAGAAGCATCACATGATCTCACTCATTGGTGGATAATAAAGAACATTATAAACTGATGAACAAAAGGATAGATACAGAGGCAGTAAAGCTTCAAACAGACTGTGAAATGACAGCAGGAAGATTAAAGTTAGGT
>PVJN01048570.1:0-15555 GCA_004026805.1 Lasiurus borealis
ATCAGGTCTAAGATCTGGAGACATGGATTCTAACTTTGAATTTATTCATTCAACTACTAGTAGTTCTTGTGAACTTAATATCTATTTGCTTTGGAAATTGGCAGTAGGATAGTATCCAAGATAACACCTTGTTTTCCCAAGGTGTATGTATTTTGTAGGAGGAAGAAGGATGATAAATAATTAATATCATTTAATATATCAAATGGTGATAGGATAAGAGAGGGTAGATATAATAACTGTGATATGCCCATGAGACATCTGAGACTTTGCCTCCAATTCATTCCACAACCATAGATAAGATAGGTAACCATGAAGATCTGCTCTAGCCTCTGCCACATGCAGTGGTCCAGCTCCAGGCCAAAGAACACGTGTTGTGTTAGACCCAACCATGGCAGGCCCAAGAGGGAAGCTGCCCTCTCCTCACTGGATCACTTACACAGCCAGTGGACTGCAGCCCTGGCGGGAGTCACAGTCCTCTGGCTGGTCATGCTCTTGATGAATGTACCTTCTTGTGCCTTCCTTCAGAGACCTCATTATGTAAGACATCCTCAGGCCCTTGGGCCAATGCATCTTTCTAGGGCAGTGGTTCTCAACCTTCCTAAGGCCGCGACCCTTGCATGTGGTGGTGACCCCCAACCATGAAATTTTGCTACTGTTATGCATTGTGATGTAAATATCTGCATTTTACCGATGGTCTTAGGGGACCCCTGTGAAAGGGTCGTTCAACCCCCAAAGGGGTCACGACCCACAGGTTGAGAACTGCTGTTCTAGGGGAGACGAGAGAATATCCTTGATTCCTACTTCAGGAGCCTTTTGTTTGAGGCTCCCTTGTCGGTAAGACAGCCCCCACCTCTGTGCTGATCCACTGGCCTTTCACAGGGCACTCACTGTTCCTTGGGGAAATGGAACAAGGGTTAGTTGTCACGTTCCTGCTTTAGTCTCTTGCTTCTACCATGGCAGGAAATGATTAACAGCTTTATTGTTACTTTCCTTTTGGCTGTTTTTTTTTTAAATTATTTTATGGGCGAAGGATAGAGAGTTAGAAACATCGACTAGGGAGAAACATCGATCCGCTGCCTCCTGCACATCTCCCACTGGGGAGGTGCTTGTAGCCAAGGTACATACCCTTGACCGGAATCAAACCTGGGACTTCTCAGTCTGCAGGCAGATGCTCTATCCACTGAGCCAAACCAGTTAGGGCTTGGCTTGTTTTTAATCAGGGACTCTAACTCTTAGCAGCTCAGCTCTCTGTAGTTTAGCTGAGCCACTGATATGGTCCTGGAGAGGCTCAAGCAAATATACCCTTCTAGTAGCATCTCCGGAATTTCCATGAACAAGTTGCTACGCATGTCAATCTTTGACCATGAGGAAGGGAGAAGGGAGGCTAGGACGCATACCTTAAAATTGCACCATCTTAGAAAGGACCGTGTTTTTACTGATGTACTATAACATATAACTCATGCCATAACACCATACAAATTTTAAGCTATCCTGAAGATATTTTTTTCATACTTTTTAGCATCCTTCACCTCTACTTCTATGCTGTACTCCAGGAGTGCCAGTCAATTTTATAAATATTTATTATAAAGTTATTAGACACTGGGAATAGAGTGGTAAGTTAAAGAGACAGACTTCCCGTGAGAGTGGTCTTAGCATGGCACAAATTAATCAAATAATAAAAAGCAAGATGTAGTTTTAAAGGAAATTGCATGAAATATGATAAAAAGAATGCAAAGGAAGAATATTTAGATTTATAGCTGGGGTGTGGGAGCCATATTGGAGGAAACGTTTCACATGAGATCAAGTAAGACTATAGGAAGGATCAGTTCCATAAAAAGTATGAGTTCAGCCTTGCATGTAATGGTCTGAGGTGGGGCTCAGTTCAGAGAAAGATGCAGTATAAAAAAATAATTTGAAAAAGTCCAAGTGGCATAGAAGTACATCATTATTATGAATCATTACAATAATGTTGTCTAAATGTCAGGAAATTTTTATCTGTGGCTGAAACGTAAGTAACAGACAAGCTCTGAACACAACCACAGTACTATAATAAATAGTTCAACATCCTATCTCAGAAGACGCTGGCTCTTTGCAAGGAGCCAGAGCAGACAGGAAAGATGCCGAGATCTAGAACAAGCAGCTGCTGTGTGGCCAGGATGCACATGCTGATACCAGAAAGGCCATTCCGTGGCTAACGCTGCTCTCTAAGATGCTAGGGACAGATAACTGGGTGTTACCTACCCTGCTTAGCACGATTCAGGGACCCTGGGAATATAGGTCCAGAAAGCAGCAAGTTGGCATCGTAATTGTCTATCCACTGTGACAGGGATGGGGAGTCACTAATGGCCAATGTCTTCTGCTCTGGTCTTGGTCTCACCTGTTTAGATTACGGCAAGTCCTCAGATAACATTGTGTCCTTATAATGATGACGGGGGAGAAACATCCCAGCTGGGCCATTGTCTGTAAAGGGTTTTCTCTAGCGACTTTGGTTTCCTTCCACACACCAAAGATGTGCCCATGAGGGGAATAGGCGTGTCTACTTTGTTCCAGGCTGAGAATGAGTGCATGGGGGTGTAAGTGGCCTTGAGACAGAAGGGTGTCCGTCCAGGGTGGGTGAATTTCCAAGCTGTACCCTGAGCTGCCTGCATAGACTCCATTGACCTTGCCTTGAAATAATGGGGGTGAAAAATTATTATCTTATTTGTTCTTATTCATCTTTCTTAAATGTGTGTATAGTTCACATTTATGTCAGTGTTTAATATGAGAAGGGGTTTGGTGTCTTTATTTAAAAGTTTAGTAATGTTTTTTTTTTGTGACCAGAATTATGCTGTATGGAATAAACTCATATTTATATCAATTAGCCTATGTTAACATTGGTCTTGTTGTATTTTGTTTCACTTAAAGTCAGTTTCCACGAAGCTACTGATGACGTTAAGTGCAGACTTACTGTACTAAAAATTGACTGTGGACTCATCCTATGAGTCTGCCCTTTGCCTGATAGAAAGGGCATTTCATGGCACCGTTCTTCATTAGCTCCTTCATTTGTCTTGCAGTTCTGTAGGGACTGGCTTATGCTGACATCTTCAATTTTATTTCCTTCGATTTCTCTACCTCTAGGGCAGCACTTTTTTCACACTCAACATATTTTCATTCTTGAACGCACTGTGTTTTGTCTGAGGACTGAAACATTATACATCCTTTTCACTCTGCCAGTACACCCCTTCCCCTTTCTTTGCATCTCAAATTCCTCCTCGACTTTCATGTATCAATTTAGATATTTCCTCCAGGAAGTTCTTATGATCCCAAGTCTAAGTTACATATACCTGTTCTGTGTGTCTACAGGAGTCTATGTAGCACTCTTAGGTTATGATTACATGGATCAGGAATTATAGTTATAGACAGCTTGTTTAGATAAAATGGATGTTCTAAACAGTAGGGTAGTTTGTTGTTTTGTTAATCCTCACCGAAGGATATTTTCCCACTGATTTTTAGAGAGTGGAAGGGAATTGGAGAGACAGAGAGAAAGGGACATTGATATGAGAGAGACATATTGATTGGTTGCCTCCCTAAGGCACTCCAACCAGGGCGAGGTGTCAGGCCTGTAATCTAGGTATATGCCCTTGCCCGGAATCAAATCTGAGACCCTTTAATCAGCAGGCTGATGTTCTAACCACTAAGAAAAATTGGCTAGGGCAACAGTGGTATACTTTTAAAACATTGTCTTCCAATACTGTGACACTCCCATTAAGAGGTGGGTTTAATATTCTCTTCCATTGACCACTATAGGCTGACCCATGATTCATTTTTAGCCAGTGAAATGTGCCATGTGTGGCCCCAACACTATATTAGAAAGGGTAATGCAGGTTCTATATTATACATTGGGGTAGGAAGAATTCTGAATTGGTCCTCCAAGATTTCCTGTCCTAACCCAAAGGACATCAACCTTGATTATGTTATGTTTTGTGGAAAAGGAAAAATTTTCATGTATAATTAAGGGTATTATCATTTGACTCCATGTTAACCCAAAGGGTAATTATTTGGGTAAGCCTGACCTAATCAAATGAAACCTTTAAAAGTATAAATATTTCTCAGACTAACAGCAGAATCCTATCTAAGAAAAGAGTGATATTCAAATTGACCATACCTCTGCTACAACCACAAGACACGCCCATCAGCCAATCAGGAGCAAGTATGCAAATTAACCCAACCAAGATGACTGTGGCATGGGGTAAGCAGAAGGTTTCAGTTTCCCCAGCAATAGAGGAAGCCAAGCTTCCTGCATACCCTGACTGGCCCAGACCTCCCCTCAAGGCTACAAAGTTTCAATTATAGAAGGTAAATAAATCCCAACAAAAATGAATATGGCCATGGAATGAGCAGGTGATGGAGGAAACCAAATTCCTGACCTGCCCTGGCCTCAGCTGAAAGCTACAAAGTTTCAGTTATAGAAGATATATAAAGTCCAGATACCAGGGCCTCCACTTGGGTCACTGGGGGGTGTGGTCGGCCTGTAAACCACCATAGGCCCTTCACCCAGGCTGCCTAGTGACCCAAGGGAACCCCCACTCTGATCTAGGACACCCTCCAGGGCAAATCAGCTTGCCCCCACTTATGCGCCAGGCCTCTATCCTATCTAATAAAAGAGTAATATGCAAATTGAACATCATTCCAACACACAAGATGGCTGCCAACAGGTGGTCAAAGATGGCTGCCCCATGTGGACACAGGATTGCCACCACAAGATAGCCAGCCAGGGAGGACAGTTGGGAGGGACCAGGCCTGCAAGGGAGGGCAGGCCTTCAGACGAAGGCAGTTAGTGGCAATCAGGCTGGCAGGGGAGTGATTAGGCAGTGATCAAGCTGACAGGCAGGCAAGCAGTTGGGAGCCAGAAGTCCTGGTAGGATTGGGCCTAAACAGGCAGTTGGACATCTCTTCAGGGGTCCCAGATTGGAGAGGGTGCAGGCTGGGCTAAGGGACACACACACCCATGCATGAATTTTGTGCACTGGGCCTCTAGTAATAAATAAGAGAGATTTGAAGCCCAGCTGGGATTTGAAAGGAGCAGAAATGATCTTAGCTGAGAGGGAGGGTGTGTCAGGGGGCCTTTGAGAAGAGCTGGGGTACAGAACTCTAAGTGGTTTCCAGGGGGTAAGCATAGCCCCTCTTACTACCAGAAATGGGACTCTGGATTCTACAACTGCAAAGAACTGAATTCTCTCACTGGAATAAACTTGGAAGCAGATTCTTTCTGAAAACCTTAAATGAGTATGCTATGGGCCAACAAATGGAGTGTGAGACTAGGGCAACCATGCCCGAGACCCCAGATAGTCAAGGCCTTATTGTGAGTATGCCGGAATGGCATAGTGAACCACAAAGCCACTCTGAACATGGGAATCTTAATCAGAATGTCCAAAGCTAAGCTACCATAAACAGGTGCAAGGCCATAGTGATCTCAGGGTACAGTACACACCCATGCCCTTCTATAATCAAATGATCGATGCCATTGTTGACACCTAGCCTCTTTTGTCTAAGTAGTATAATACGTTACTGACCAGACAGTGTACAGGATACTACTGTGTTGTGAGGAGAGCTGGGGAAGCTGAGGTAGGCACAGATGATGTAGCTACTATGTGAGGCTGGAGAGGTTGGATAAGTTGCTGAGAGAGAGAGCTCAAGTGCCACGACCATGTGAGGTGGTGAATCTAGGGGCAGCATTCAGCTGCTCAGATAATAACTCTGTGTAAAGAAACTGATGCTGCTTCATGGAGAAGATGTTTTTGTTAACCAGCTGGTATGCAGCTTCCCGTATGGAATTTTGCTGTGAAGAGCTGTTTTGTCTGATGGCTGTACACTGGGTTCTACAATAAAGACTCATTCTCATACACCCACAACTTCTTATGGCTTCTCCGTCTACCACCTGACATCCAAGAAGTTCCAGCCCCTGGCAGAGAGGCTCAGTCCTGATAGTTCCATAGGCAGGATTTGAGAAGGAGCCTGCCCCAACAATTGGCATAGTCATTAGCAGAATTCAGAAGAATATACGGACTCAGAGCATATATTCTAGCTGTTTCTGACAGAAACTCAGATAGAGAACTTAGCTCACTAGATCTGAGCCTACCCAGATCTAGTGAAGTAGCAGAATCCGAATGATAATAGATTAAAACACATAGTGGATATTATTTTATAGGATAGTGAGATGTAGGTGTTTCTTTGATCCAGTACATTTGGAGTAATTTGTTACACAGCAGTGGAAACCTACTTCTTGTTGAGTCACCATTTTAAAAAATCGGAGGACTCCAAGCCAACCATGCTGTGAGCAGGCTCAGGCTACCACTAAGTCTTCTAGAAGACAATCTCAGCTGAGGTCCCAGGAGAAAGCCAGAATCAATAGTCAAATATGTGAGGAAAGACATGTAATGATTCCAATTCCCGGCATAGGGTGACATTGAGCCATTCAATCTTCCCAGCAGAGGACTAAGGCACTGCAGAGCAGAATTAAGCCACCCCTGCTGTTCTCTGTATGAATTTCAAATGCACAGAATCCATGAGCAAAATAAGATATTCATTTTAAAATGCTATGTTTGGGGATACTTTGATATGTAGCATTAGAGGGTAACTTCTGCCACCATAAAGGTATTAAGCAACTTACAGGGGCTCTCTTAGAATAGACAAGAAAAGTGATTGCACTCAAATAGCCAAGAGTGCACATATAGGAAAGATAAACCTTGTGCTGTTGACTGTTCTGTTTGAAACCCAACAGTTATACACATGCAGATCTCCATTGATGCGGCTAGAGATTGAAAGTGAGACACTGCATCACAACTACTCCAGAAGATGCAAAAACCCTCCCCTCTACAGTCCTGCCTGGAAAAACTGTTCTTCTATGTGGTCTTCAACACATGCTGCTCATATGTACCTGCAAGTCGTTGAACATGTGTAGAACATTTGAGACTAGTGTATAAGCAATTTGAATATCATTTTAGCTTTTCTGTCTATCTATCTATATAAAAGTCTAAGTGTTTGACATTTTGACATCTATATAAAAGCCTGACTGTTTGACATTTGACTGGTAGCTATGCCGTGCACTGACTACCAGGAAGCAGACACTCAATGCCAGGCATGAAAACATGGAACAGATTGATGAATCACAGAGGGAAGGGAAGAGGAGAAAGAGTGGGAAAGATTAACCAATGATCTTATATGCATATTAGAGGCCCGGTGCACAGGTTTGTGCATCAGTGGGGTCCCATGGCCTGACCTGCAGAGATTGGGCTGAAATCCACCCTGAGGATTAGGCTGAAACCAGCCTGGTGCATGGATTCATCATGCACTGATGGGGTCCCTTGGCCTGGCCCGCAGGGATTGGACCAAAACTGGCAGTCTGATATCCCCTGAGGGGTCCCGGATTGAGCTAGGGTGCAGGCCAGGCCAAGGAACCCCACCAGTGCAGGAATCTGTGCACCAGGCCTCTAGTATAAGAACAGAAAATAAAATGAGTGAAAGTGAATGTAGAATGAGTTACAGTATAATTCTACCAAAAATATTATCTATTTATTAATCCTTTTATTAGAAATACGTTCCTAGAAGTAAGAGTAAGCTGTTCTGTTCATTATTTCATGTTCAATATCTGGTAGAATGGCTGACATAGAGCTGCTGCTTGTTAAATATATATTAATGAGCAAAAGGATTTTTTTCTTCTTCTTTTACAACCATTTTCTGCCTGCTTTGGCAAAGCTCTCTCAAACAATTTTGAGTATGCCATGCTAATTGAAACCTTTCTGAACTTTGAATTTACCTTTGTTTTGTCTTTGCTTCACCTGATGAAGGATAATTTTATCATTAATATCTCAGCTTAAATATAATGTCTGCAAAAAATCTTACTGAGCTACTTTCTCCTAATTGATACCCACCAAATATCATCATATCATGTCCCCCTATTTTAATTATCCACATGGAACATATTCATATAGGATATGTTCTAATTGATTGACTTCAATTTATTTGCTCTGAAGTAATCTGTATGAGAACAACTACCTTGTCTAGCAGTGTCTGACAAACAGAATGAACTTATCAAATAGGTATTTAATGAACATATTTTAGTCCTCTAACCTCCATCAGCTCTGCCTTTTGGAATTTGGTGGCTTTATAATAACTAGAGGTCTAATGAACGAAAATCATGCAAGGGTAGGCCTTCCTTACTCTAGCTGCTGGCACTGGCTTCCCTCTGGCACCTGGGATCCAGGTTTCCCTATAGCTGCTGGCAGGCACCTGAGACCTGGGCTTCCCCTGCAGTCCTAGCTTCATCCGGAAGGTGGTCCAGAAGGACGTCTGGTCTAATTAGCATATTGTGCTTTTATTATTATAGATAATTTTTAATTGACCTTCCTGCCTTTCTGCTCTGTATTTCATGTTATGTTCCTTCTGGAACTAATATATATTTGGATCATTATAAAAGAATAGAATTCTCTTGTGGACAGCTCTGAAAACTATGTTCCCAATCACCCACCTTGCTAGCTATGAACTCTATTTGCCTTAATTCATGATGTTATATAAAGTGGAAGAAAGTGTTAACAACAAATGAGTTAAGCACAAGGAAAGCTAGAAACAGGGATGTGACTGTCCAGGCAGAATATGGGAAAGTCTGCCTCGTGGCTGAGAAGTGCAGTTATTAACTGAAAGACAATTTCAGAAGAAAATAAAAGCCAAAGTGACCTGAAGCAAATCCAGTGTGTTAGATTTAAAAAAGGTCTATAAACCATCCTAGCAAAATTCAGGTCCATTCAAGTGGACCAGTCAGACTTGGTAGATGGAGCTCTACTAGAGAAGTAGAAATTGACTATATCACCTGAGTCTGAGGTGTGGGGATGGTGAAAACAGATGTCCAAATTCTAATATTTTGTTATTTAAAATTTTCTTCCTTAAGGAATGGAGACTTCCTTAGGGCATAATATAGTCCCAGCTATGGAGAGGAGAAAAAAAGAGAAAACGCAAGGGCCAATGACCAGGCAGGGCCTAAATCAGGGAAGACAGAAAGGAAGTGTAGAGAATGCTTCAGCAGTTCCCATAGACATAACATTGTATCCATGACAGTTGAGAAAGCAGACAGTGTTTTAACATATTTAATTCTCTAATATTAAAATCAATCCTTTTTGAGATGATTTTGGAAGGAACTCTATTTAGTGTCTATTTTCAAATTTAAAAACTTGTTTTAGTTTTAGTTGTAAGAAAAACACACCTTGTGTTTCATGTATTTATATAAGTACACAAAAACAAAAACAAACAGACAAAAAAACAACCTTCATTTTGTTGACAATACCATTAGTCTAAATGAATTTTAAATATAAGTTTAAAGCAAAGTTATTCTGTTTTCATAGCTACTGCACAGGGACATTAGGGAATTGAAATGTGGAATCTGATGAACATAGTAAACAGAAAAATAAAATAGGTCCAGAGGAATGGAGGTATGGAAGAGACTAACTCATTTCAGAGGAGACTGGGGGAGAGATGGAAAGAGATTATTCAAAAAAACTTACATGTGCATATGTATAACCAATGGACAGAGATAATATTGTGGTGAAGGTCAGGGATGAAACAGAGGTTTAGATCAGGGCTATAAAAGGAGAAAATTTGAGGACATTTGTCACACTATCAACAATAAAGTAAAAATAAATGAAATAAAATAAAAACTTTACAACCCTAATCATAAGAATAGCATGCATTTATTAATATAAATACAATTATGTTTAACCATAATCTGATAACACATGTGGTTGTTTAATATCACACATCCATAAAAATATTTGTTATTCTATTAAAAATGTATTTATTTACATATCTATTGTTATTCAATACAATACTAAACCTTCTGTTTTTTTTTGCTTGACTGAAGAACATTTGTAATTAATTGGCTATATTTAAATATTCCTTTGTAAAGTACTTATAAGTATTCAGCTTGATATAAATTTGAATAAACTATGGATAGCAATGGTACTTACTTACAACCATATTATGAGGATTAAATAAATTAATATATGTAAAGGGCTTTGAAGCTGTTTAGTACATAACATGCATTAAGTAGTAGCTATTATTATTATCACTAGAGGCCCAGTGCACAAAATTTGTGCACCTGGGGAGTCACTCAGCAGGGCCTGCACCTTCTTGCAGTTCAGGAATCCTGGGGGAGCCTCTCCCGCCACTGTCACTGAGCTCACCAGCCATGAGCCTGGCTCAGGGAGTGTGGCCAAGTGGTGCTCCCCCTGTGGGAATGCGCTGATCACCAGGGGCAAGTCCTGTGTTGAGCGTTTGCCCCCTGGTGGTCAGTGCATGTCATAGTAACAAGACGTTCTGCCTTTTGATCTATTTGCATATTAGTCTTTTATTATATAGGATTATTACTGATATTATCTATACAGTGGTACCTCAAGATACGAGTGCCCTAACATACAAGATTTTTGAGATATGAGGCGTCGAGCAAGCGATTTTTGTTTTGAAATATGAGCAACATTTGAGATAGGAGTAATTGCGCAGATCGGCCAGCTGCACACAACCCACCAGTTTACCACGTCTCGAGTGTCTCATAGTTTCCCATGCCTCAAGGTTACAGAACAAATTAAACTCGTATCTCTAGGTACTACTGTATTACTGCTATTATTTATATTAATGTTATCATTAATAGTATAACAACGGACTAGTCATTAGGAGATAGTAGATAAGGTAGAATAACCACTCCTTACTAAGGCTTAGAACATTAGGTAGCATAGTGTTTGAGGTTTTATACCTTTTCTAGTACTAAAACCTATTACTATATTCATAACTCATAATGGAATTCATGTATAAAGTGGACACTCAAATCTATGTGCTTGCTGAAAAATGCCACTGATCACACTCTAGTGTGTGGTTAGAAGTAAATTTGCATAAATTATCTGTAGGTGGTCTATCAAAGTCTATCAAAGATTAAATCATAACATTGGGTAAAAATGTGTTTTATTTGGGAAGTAGAGAATGATCCGTACAGTTTCAGAAATAAAAACAAAGCTGAAATGACACCTGTTGCAATAAGTAAATCTAGAGTTGGGCATCTGACTTCATAAATTGGCAGCAGACTGCTGATTAATATTTGCAACTGTGGGTCATCATAAACTGAGTTTGCAATGTGTGTGTATGACAAATTGAAGAAGAAGACTACTAAAGTAGTGATATTGATTGGAGAAGATGGCAAACTTTATTCACACATCATGAAGAACTAAACTTCTTATGGCAGTGGGAATAGAGTTTGATCTCTGAGTAGGAAGATTAAAGTGGATTTGAAACACTGGAGTGCTGGTCATTGTATGGAGATAGGACTCTTCCTTCAGGGACAAAATAAATGAAGGCATTTCTCCATCCTCTCTCTCTCAGCCATAAATTCCTTCAGAGTCTAAATAGTGAACATGCCCTTGTTTAGTAGAAGCTTCTACGGCATTTCCAACTCTATAAAATGGACTTATTAGAATTTATCACTGTATTTTCTGCAGATTTTAATCAATAGATACATACTGATTGGATGAGACAACATAATGATATGAATGAGCATAATTAATTAGCTTTCTTATACATATCAGTAAATTTTGAATATTTATATTAGTTTTGCTATTTTATTTATTTAATATTAATTTTTAAATAAATATTGTTTTCATTCTATTATCTCTTCCTTAAAGTCATAGAGACTTAAAAGAAAAACATGATGGATTATTGCACATAACAACCAAAGACCTTGGAAACTATAAAAAGGATTCTAGCATCACTAATATCAGGAATTTTTTTTTACAATATTCGTATCGGTTTTGATGTAAGTAGATTTTGCCTTAGTATAATTTAGAAATGCAATGATATGGAAATTAAAAGATGCATAGACTAAGGCCATTAAAGCCTATATATTATTCATTAAAATATTAGCCATGTTGTCTCTAGTCTTTCTGCCCGAAGGTAAAGAATTCAACCAGCTAGAAAAACAAGGAACACAAGATGAACTTATTCAAAGTGATCACATACTTAAACCAAATGCAACCGTGTAATTGTCTTGCCTTTAATTCTTCTGAGAAAGACATTGCTTTCAGAGTTAAAGTCATATCCAATATTAAGTATTATTCTGCAACAATGCATAAAACATCCACTAGCTATCAGTCAGGAGTGAGTAGTAAGCCACTGAATCTATCTCTATAAACATGACATTATTAAACATAAAAAGCAACTACCAGATGTAGATTATAAAATATTTTATAAACACCTTATGTTTTATAGCTGCATGTGCATCCTATTATTGGATGGCACAATTAGACCCTAGAATACAATATTCAAAATAATACTTATAGTATATTACATGATTTGTTCCTGGGAATAAGGGAAAAGTATGAAATGGCAATATCAAATTGGTTTTCAGGTATACCCATGGGCCTCCCCAGAGTCACCTACAATAAAAAGTTTAATAGATTAAGCACACTTCTCTCCAAGAGGTTAGCAAACTGAATGTATGACTTGAAATTTAGACAAGGCTTTGCAAAGAACCTCATGCTACCCTCCTCCAAAAGCTCCTAAGATCCCAGCCCTCATTTCTGACTCAGGAATGAGCTCAAGATTGGAAAGAAAGCTTACTTGGGATGTTTGAACTAGACATAATAATAATAATAATAATAATAATAATAATAATAATAATAATAATAAACAGCAACAACAGTAATAGAATACGGTGATTCATTTTTGGTGGCTAAAATGTGAAATATTTCTTTCCGGTGCATTGGTTCTCCAATTTCTGCCATGCAGAGGTGAATACAGCTGGCACACAAAGAATTTCACAAATGATTAGTAGAGGGGAAAATGTCAGTCCACACTTAAGTCCATGGTTTTAGTTTTCCGTTATCCATCCCCTTTTGCTGGATAACGCAAAACCAAGACTTTTGCTCTACTTATTTCCAACGAACCAGGATTCTCCCAATAAACTTCCTTTTGGCCACAGCTTGTACAGGTTAGCTACTTTAATTTTCAAGTTACGGATCCTCCTGTGTTTAATTAACTTAAAACTTACTTTTGCATTCAATGATATTTATGAAATATAAATTATGTAGGAAACCATATGGTACTATAGATGCACACTTGAAAAGACAGCACTATAGACTGCTTCATAGAATGTACATTCTAAGGAAGACAAAGGCATTTAAAAATGCTGAATTTCTCTATGATGATTTTGATGAGTGTGATGGCAGAGAGGGCACTGGGTTCTGAGAGTACATCTGAACCATTTCTGGGAAGCTAGGGAGGCTTCATGGAGGAAGTGCTATTTAAGCAGAGTTTGGAACCTGTTTTTATTTCCTGGAACAATTCTTCCATCTCCAAACCACTCAAAAATATATTTAGAGTAGAAAACTGCTCTTATATCCTTCCTCATTTTTTCCAATTCTATTGATTCCCTTGCTTAAGACATAATTTTTTATTCAGGTACCTAATGCTTACTATTAAAAAGCCAAGCTTTGAAATCATGAGTCCTTTTGTTGTCTAGATGTATGGCACTTGTATTTCAAAAGTCATGTGGCTGTCAGGATGTCTTCTATTATGAATATAAGAAGACTAATAAAAAACTAAAAATAAAAAACCTTTTTTAAGTCCTAACTTTAACAATGAGAACATAGCATATAGAAAGGTATCTTCTTATAGAAAGATGAGGCTAGGGGAAATTGAAAGGAAACGAGGTACAGTAGACACCTACTGCAATCCTTTCAGATAATCCTCTGAAAGGCAGTTGTAGTGCCTCATTGAATACCCAAGAGGAAGGAAGGAGCTCTCTGCTTCTGTAAAAATGTAGCATTTGTGCTTAAATCTGAACAATGCAGGGATTAACTGTAATAAGCAAAGAGGTAGAGTTTGGGGAAGGCAACACATTCAGAAAGTATAAGATCAGGTATGGTAAAGAAGGAAAATATTTTTCCCCTCAAGAAACCTGCAAACAGTTTGGTCAGAGCACAAAAAGTGAGGAGTCAGCTGCTCACAGATGAGACGACTGAGATGGTACCAGGCTTGGAGGCAGGTACAATGTGAAATAACTTGTTTAATCCTAAAGATGATGGAAATCCAAGTACAAATTATGTACGTGTGTGTGTGTGTGTGTGTGTGTGTGTGTGTGTGTGGTCATGTAAGTACCACAAGTAGAAGCCTGCACTCCAAGAATCATGGTAGAGCCAAAACCGGTTTGCCTCAGTGGATAGGGCGTCTAAACGGCCCCGGGTTCGATTCCAGTCGAGGGCATGTACCTTGGTGGCGGGCATCCCCAGTGTAGGGCATGCAGAAGGCGGCTGATTGATGTTTCTCTCTCATTGATTTTTCTAACTCTCTATCCCTCTCCCTTCCTCTCTGTAAAAAAAAAAAACAACAATAAAATATATTTTTTAAAGAATGCTTTGTACTGCATGATTACATTTATAAAAAAAAAAAAGAAAAAAAGAATCCTGGTAGGATGTTACCTTCATCATGTGTATGTTCCCATTAACCTATTAACCTTCAGGTTAATTATTTCTTCATAATGCTGGTGCAGAGAAAGAGTTTTACAAATTTGTGAAATGTCTGTATTGGTCCCTGTATCAGCTGACTACTTTGAAATTAACAATATTTGAGACACTGTGTTTCATTTGTGCTGGTGTGATGGAAAAAAAGCAAGCCTCTCTTTATACACTGTGTACACTGATACTCTTTCCTGAGGGTCTCAGCTTCATGTAATACTAGAGGCCTGATGCACAAATTCAGGCACGGGTGGGGTCCCTTGGCCTGGTGGGCCATCAGGGCCAATCAGGGCCGTCTGGTGTAGTCCTGATTGGGCTGATTGGGCTGACTGCCTGGGGGGGAGGGGGAGGGAGGGACAACCCTGGGAGGTTGGCTGGCTGCTAGAGGTTGGCTGTGAGAGCGCACTAACCACCAGGGGCAGGTCCTGCATTGAGTATCTTCCCCCTGGCGATCAGTGTGCCTCATAGCTACTGGCTGGTCATCCAGTCATCTGGTTGTCGTAGTTGCCCAGGCTGTTATATATATAGATATGCTTTGATGGCTCCCACCTGTGTTGTTGTTGTTGTTGTTGTTTAAATATATTTTATTGATTTTTTTACAGAGAGGAAGGGAGAGGGAGAGAGAGTTAGAAACATCCATGAGAGAGAGACATCGACCAGCTGCCTCTTGCATCCCCTCTTGTGGGGATGTGCCCACAACAAGGTACATGCCCTTGACTGGAATCAAACCTGGGAACTTTTAATCCACAGAGCAATGCTCTATCTACTGAGCCAAACTGTTTTCGGCCCACCTGTGTTTTAACTCCTATATGCTGTCATTGCTATGCTAGAACACCCTCATTTAATTGTGCATGTGTGTGATTGTGTGCACGCTGGTGGCTTCTCTAGAAAGATTCCTAAAAGCTCAGAAGGGAAACACTTGAAGTGATATGATATAGGAGTAAAGAATGAACTATTGTCATGTCACCTTTTATGGTTGGCAATATAGAACAAATGGCAGGTCTGTATCATTAAAAGGTGGTGGAGAAAT
>PVJN01048571.1:0-15555 GCA_004026805.1 Lasiurus borealis
GGTGGGGTAGATGGGAGATCAATCAAGGGACTTGTATGCATGCATATAAGCATAACCAATGAACACAGACACTGGGGGGGTTGGGGTATGCCTGGGAGGGAGGGGGGGCATGGGGAAACATGTATAAAAAATTAATAAAAATAAATAAATAAAAATAAATAAAAAATCCTGGTGGGGAAAGAAGGACAATTGTGATTATTATTCTACTCCATTTGTTCTGTTTCTAACAAGTTGTCTTTCATTCTCTCATTCATGCATTCATTTATTAATTTATTTCTTGATTCACTAGCTTATTTAATCATATATATTTAGTGCTATATTATGGTCCTGGGATGAGTAACACATTCTTGTCTTGGAGGGGCTCAAACTCAAAAATACTATCTCAAAATTGTTTTGGCACAACAAAAATAATGGATTTTGCCAATCAAAAGAGTGGGTATTCCCCTACGCTGTTAAATAGGTTCTCTTTAATATATTTTACTGAATTTAGAGAGAGGAACGGAGAGGAAGAGACACAGAGAGAAACATCAGTGTGATAATCATCAGTTGGCTGCTTCCTACATGCACCCTGACCAGAGTTGAAAGGCAAAACTCAAGCATGTGCCCTGACCAGAAATCTAATTGGAAACTTTGTTGCAGTGCACAGGATGTCCCTCAACTGAGTGAGTCCCACTAGCAGGGCTTTTTTGTTTTTCAGAAAAGATTAAACCCTGGCCCTGTGGCTTGGTTGGTGGGAACAAAGTCCAATACACCAAAAAGGTTGCAGGTTTTTATTTTGTTTTTTGTTCGTTTGTTTGTTTTTTGTTTTACTGATTTATTTACAGAGAGAAGGGGAAGGGATAGAGAGTTAGAAACACTAATCAGCTGCCCTTGATCTTGGAATCAAACTAGGGAATTCTCAGTTCACAGTCTGACACTCTATCCACTGAGCCAAACCAGTTAGGGGAAAAGGTTGCAGATTTGATTCTAGTTAAGAGACATACCTAGGCTGCAGGTTCAATCCCTGGTGGTGGTATGTGAGGAGGCAACCAATTGATCTTTCTCACACATCAATGTTTCTCTCTCACTCTCTCTAAAATCAATGAAAAAATATCCTTGGGTGAGTATTAAAAAAAAAAAGAGTTTAAAGGTATAGATTAAAAATATTAGAAATATCCTACATTTTGTTGTTGTTGTTGTGAGGTAGTCTACTAAATAGTATTTGGTGGAAGTATATGTGTGGTGTATGTATACATTTGATTTCAAATATGGTACATAGGTGTATATACCTTACATTATTCTTAGTAACATATTTCTACAGAGGCCTTTTTAAACTATCTTTAATATGAACTACAGCTCTAAAGGAGCTTTTAAAATAAAAAAGGAAGATTATAGAAAACCATTTTCAGACAAGGCATTACATGGAATTTTTAAAGAACAGATTTAAAATGTTTTCATTGCTTCTTCCAAAAATTCAATATATGAATAATGACAATACATACACATACACACAATAATCCCATTTAGAAGAAGGTGACAATATTTTTAGCTTATTTAAATTATATAAGACATGATCATATTGTTACAAATAGTAATAGCTATTCCTGTTCCTAAATGAGTATTTATTATGTTTGAAGCTCCTTTACAATAATAATTCATTTCATCAACCTATTCTAAGAGTTTATTAATAATATCAGCTACATTTTATAGATGAAAACCTTAAGGGAAATAGAGGTTAAAAAACTTGGTTTATTAAGTATTTAGTAGAAAACTCACACAAGACAATACATTTATAAGAAAATGTTAAACCTGCCCCAAACAACCTTTAAAAATTGGCAATTATTTTTATATAATAAGTTGCAGCAAAAAGTTATGAAAAACTCTTTAAGGACAAGGCTTTCTTTCCTGACTAAATCCTGACTTTGTCTTCATCTTCCTCTTGGCATTTACCAATTGTGAATTTCTCCTCCTTTGTTCCCTCCTCTTCTGATATTGACATGTTTTTTAATAGCTGCTGTATTCTATTAAGGGTTCAAATACACATTTAAAATTTTAAAGAGCTGAAACCGATTTGGCTCAGTGGATAGAGCGTCAGCCTGCGGACTGAAAGGTCCCAGGTTCGATTCCAGTCAAGGGCATGTATCTTGGTTGCAGGCACATCCCCAGTGGGAGGTGTGCAGGAGGCAGCTGATTGATGTCTTTCTCTCATCAATGTTTCTAACTTTCTATCCCTTTCTTTTCCTCTCTGTAAAAATTCAATAAAATATATTAAAAAAATAAATAAATAAAACTTTAAAGAGCTCCTTTGCCTCTTGGGAGAAATACAGCATGTTGCACTAATTTTTTTTTTCTTAAAAAAAAAACAACACTTAGTTACTTTAATGAAATTATAAACAATACTTTAATCTTTTCATCATTAATTGAATGTATATAAAGTTTAAAAATTATAACAATTTCTGAAAATTTTCCGTAAAGCCCCACACTACCATTCTGAGACTTCTGCCCTGTCATGCCATGGAGATTCCCTGAGTTATTTGTCATTTTTCCTGTGTCATCCCTGTGGAGATTCCTTCTGCCCTTTGTTATTTTCCCATGCTATCATTATCTACTTATGCTATGTGCCCTTTTCTCCTAATCCACTTCTTATACCCATTATTTTTTCCCAATATTATTAGCCTGGTTTCTTTTGACACAAAAGCTTAGAAGCCACTGGTTATTTCTGTCTGTGTTGACAACTTTTCATGTCCCTGTCATTAATGACACCTTAAATCTCTGACATCAAATGTCAAAATCTCCCAAACTGAACTGTGGACCACCTCCGGCTTAATGTAATAAAGTATTGGGAAACTCTGATTAAAACAACTAGTACTTGTGGCAATAAATAATATTGACGGGGTCTAAATAATTGGTATTGACTGGCTATCTCAAAATATAGACTTGACTTTGCATATCAAGTTCAAAACAAGTTAATTATTCCTAGTTTTCTGACCAACAATTTTAGTATCTGTCTACAGGTATATGGACAATTGTCTTTAGTCAGCTTTCTTAAAATGTTAAGTATTGTTATAGTTCCTGAGCAAACAATACAGCTAAGATATAAAATAGAAAAGGTTAGAATTTAAAAAGTAGTTAAAAGTCTACCAAGTCCTCATTCTCTATCAATTACCTACAAACTTTTGACTTTTACTTTCCAATTCTTGAAGACAAGTTCTCATTTTCTCCTCAATTTTTCATTCCTTTGGCATTTTAAAATATCCACCCTTTTTCTTTTTACTTACCAGTAAATACTGAACAATCTTCCTTTTGGAATAGAATTATAGCAGATTTGTATAACTTAGTTATAAAATTACAAAACAATATTTTAAAATGTTTTTTTTAAAATCTTGGTTCAAAAATAGGTTTTTCTCTTTTTAACCTTTAAAAATGGTTTGAAATGTAAAAGGACAAGGTGATTCTTAAACACAGTCACAATGACATCTGACAAAAGCTAAAAATATCCCATTGTTCTGGCAGGCCAAATTTGTAGCCATATGAAGTCCTAATGTTATTGTGAATGACCTATGATGGGTTATATGAGTAAAACAATGTGTTTGTAGAATTACATGGTAACTCAAAGAGACACTAATAAGCTTTATTTTGCACTTTTGCTTCAGATGCCGGAAGGAAACATTTAATCCACCTGATTTTTCCCCAAAACACAATCTTAATGACATTTGAAGGGACTTAATGACATTTTCCTTGGTTCCAGCTCTACTAGTCAGCCATACTTCATTCTATATGATTAGACTGTGCCTTTGCAGACATAGCCATAGTGCTTCATGGGTCAAGTTCATCATTTAAAAAAATAAATTTTGTGAAATACCCCTTTTCAAAAATTATGATTAGGAATTCTCTTTGCCCCTTTCTAGGTCCTGAACTATAAAGGAGTTTCTTGCATGAGAACTATCACATTTACTAACCCTAGGATCTTTTCTAATTGCTTTTATTTCCTCAAATCCTACTATGATTCAGAGGTTACCAGATGCTGCATACAAAAACAAAGGTAAGGGAATGTAGGCTACCTGACCAGGCAGCTCAGTTGGTTAGAACATCTGGCATATATCCCAATACACCAAGGTTGCAAGTTTGATCTCTGGTCAGGGAAAATACAAGAATCAATCAATGAATGGCAAAATAAGTAAAACAAAATTTTTTCCTACCTTTCTCTCTAAAATAAATAAATGGAAATTAAAAAATAAAAGAACACAGGACTCAGTGGCTGCAAAGTAAATAGAGAGCACCACAGTAGACAGTATTATGAGTAGAAATGGGAACCCTAAAATTCATACATTGAAGTCCTAAACTCCAGTATCTGATATGACCTAATTTGTGAATAGGGTCATTACAGATTAGTTAAGATGAAGTCACTAGAGTGGGCCCTAATTCAATATGACTGATGTCCTTATAAAAGAGGAGATTTAGAACAGACATGCACACAGGGAAAACACCAGGTGAAGATGAAAGCAGTAGTCCAGGTGAAGCTTCTACAAACTAATGCATGCTTTTGATTAGCAGCAAAGCACCAGAAGCTAGAGGAGAGGCTTAGGGAAGAGTCTTCCTCACAGCCATTAGAAGGAACCAATCCAGCTGACATCTTGATCTCAGACTTCTATCCTCCAGAACTATAAGACAATGCATTTCTGCTGTTTAGGCCACTTAGTTTGTGGTACTTTGCTATAATGGTCCTGACAAACTAACATAGGCAGCCAGGTTGAGAAGATACCTACTAGACAGCTGGTACAGATACAGATGTCAAAGGAGAAAGACAACTTGGTAAAAGAAGTCCAAACCAATTGCAGGTGCCATGGCAGAGACCCAGCCACACTGAATGACCTTTCTTCCCTGTGGCAGGAAGAATTACCCAAAAATCAAAGAAGTTCGCAAAATGGTAACAAAGGCTGAAACATCTAGGTCATGTGCATAAGTAGCAGAAGAAGAAGGTAAAAGCAGCTGGTTCCTATGAAAGAGTAGAGGCCCATAAAGCACCAGAGTGGGGCGCTGATTTTAGGGTCTCAAATCCATCACTGATCTCTATTATGTACATAGTGGAGATTGTTGTAAAAAAGTCTGTGAAGAGTTATATACAGATCCAAGCAGTATTAAGAAAGTTATCTGGCAATGTGTACAAAACCCCTAAAAGTCTGAAGAGACTGGATGCTGAAAGTATGCAGCCTTGAGCTCATTAACTCCAGCTTCCTCATCTGCAAAATGGAATTACGTAAGATGATTCATGAACAGTGCCTGATATGGTAAGCCCTTGGAAAAATGCCAGAAGCTAGCTATATCCACAACTAGCACTCAGATTTTTTTTTTTAATTTAATGCAATATTAACATTTCTCGTTGTACCTTCCTGTCAACTCTTCCAAAGCAGTATCTGTATAACTTAGGCTTGATTTTAATCCCAGGCAACACTTACCCAGTTATTATGTATAATGGAGAAACAGACATCTGAGGCACAGGTGAATAACAAACAATCTGAAAAAGAGGGTGCATGCTGATTCCCCCTTGCCATTCCCCAGCCCCATCTTCTGTCATTCTCTCAAGCTGAATCTGAGCTCCAGGCAGAATCTATCACAAGAGAGTCAAAACATGCTTGTAAATGTGGCTCTCATTTGCTCTAATGAAGTATTGTGTTTCCTCACTTTCTAGAGGAACATAAAGCACTGAGTGACATGACTCAGAGGGCAGATAACACCTCTTTAATATCTATCCACATGCTGACCTATTTCAATACTGTGCACTTTCAGGGATGAGAAGCTATGCAAAGACTGGAAGAAAAACACAGGAGAGGCTGCCTTCTCTTGGGAATGTTTCAGCTTTTCAAGATTCTAGGTCATCGCTCTCCCTGATATTTGGAGTTTATTTCCACTGGGAGGGCAATCTGTTCATACAGACTTATTTTAAAATAACAATTATTGTTCATCTACAGTCTAATAGAAACCAGATTAAAAAATAAAGCCTCGCGTAGAGTTTTTTCTTTTTAAAGTCCATCAACTAGAAAGGACAAGTTGTATTAACTCAATGTAATTTCATTAATTTTGAGCTAAATAATTGAGCCATCCCTTGAGAAAGGCATCATTTAATTATTCAAAAATGGTCAAATGGAGAACTGAATTTTATTGGTGACAGTCATCTGGAATGGGTAGTTTGTTTAAGGACTGAGAGGTATCCTGTGGTAAAGGGAGTCTGGCCAGAAAGCATTCTTGGCATCTAGTGGCCTAGTAGTTTCCTTTAACAAAGAAGGTTGCTCCTTAAAATGGCTGGATGAGGACTTCATCACGAGTGCCTTCCAGTGTCAAGGAACCTGCTCTTGTGAACATATGCTGAACCAGATACAGAGAATATGAATTGAGACTCATTAGGATCAGATGCATGTTACTTTTGCAAATATGACAGAGAGTGTGTGTTCATGTGAGAGGAGTGGTTAACCATGGGACCATGGATAGGGTTTCTGAGGACAAGGAACTCTTTCCCTAAATTAGGTGTCTTACAAGCATTTCAAGTCATAAACCCATGCAAGTCTTTATGGCTCTTGAGCTTACCCTTTCTGCAACAAATGCACAAGTTTCATAGAATGAGGGGCTGTGTTTTCCAGACTGTAATCTCACTGAAAACCACTCTTCAACAGATATCTGCCCAATTTTAAAAGCTTAGTAGCTCAGATGATGGCCTCAAGACTACCCATAGATCTCTCTTCTTGTATTTAATTTTCTTTTCCAATTTATTTTTAATTGGAGTGTATGGATATCTGGTGTGCTTTTGTATGCAAGTGTCTTTGTGTTCATGTGTGTATTTGTATGCATGGTGTGCATGTTTATGTTTCACCTGTGTTTGTGAATAATAACATTGGCCCTTTCCAGATAAAATTTTCTACAAGGGAACTACTTTATTCCTAAACCCTCATATGAAAAAAACCCATTCCTGTGAGCTGCCTGAATATGCCATTTAAAAAAAAAATTAGTAAGTACTTTTTTAACCCCTACTACCCTATCACAAAGTTAAATCAATTGGGATTAATTTAGAAATTGAGATTAGTTATGATTTAGCTTGCCACATTTGAAAAACAGTTCAGTTGTCATTCTGGCCATTTGTGTTTTTGAAGGGCATAGATTCTCTTAAAACAAGAGAGATTTAATTTAGGTGCAGTTCACAAATACGTATCACTATGCATGTACAAATGCACACATGTGAGGGCCAGTTTGCAACTCTATAGTTATTCCCACTGCTATGCAATAGTGGAAGTACAATCAATGTTTGCCTGAATACAAAGCTTTCCAGATAAACTTGGAAGAATTTTCCATTAGAATGAAAGGCTACCTTGCCAAAAGATAAATGGTTCGAGGAAGATAGGGATATGGAAACTGGATTAAACTGGAAACTTGTTGCTTCACAAGATCCCATATTTCTTTATTTTTTTTCCCAATTAGAGTTTACATCAATACTTTTTGTGTTAGTTTCAGGTGTACAACATAGCGATTTGACAATTATATACTTTATAAAGTGGTCTCCTGCCCTGATATTTCCAGTGCCATCTGGCATTGTACATAGTTCCTACAATATCATTGTCTCTACACTGTCTCCCCTATGCTGTATATTACATCCCTATAACTATTTTTTGACTACCAATTTGTATTTCTTAATGCCTTCACCCTTTTTCCCTAGCCTCACAACCCCTCTCCACTCTGGCAACCACCAGTTTTTTTATATATATTTCAATTTTGTTTTATTTTATTCTTTAGATTCCACACATGAGTGAAATCGTACGATATTTGTCTTTGATTGACTTTTTCACTTAGCATAATACACAAGATCCTATATTTCTTGGAGAAACAAACCGCCTTAAGATGAATGAATACTAAATCATACCCATTGTAATAGTGTTCTCAAGAGGTAAATGGGGATTGATAGAGCACATTTACATATGTGACCTCAAGGGACCCTAGATATGAAATATCCTGTAAAACAAAGTGGAAAGAACAATTTAAAATAGGAGAAAAGGACAAAGGAGCCTTGATTACTGCTTCCTGGGGATGTATATGCAGCCAAAGGCATCTATTAGCTACAGCTGGAGGCCAGCACACGAGCCAATGCTGAGTTCCAGGAAAAACTTCACTTCCCAGCAGCCCTCAGAGGACCTGATGGTGCTGGAGTTCTCCCAGCTGGGCTTCATTGGAAAGATGTTCAAGTCGCCAGACCTGAGCCTGACTTGGAGTTCATTCCCATGCTCTACACTGGAACAAGCCCATAAACAGGCTCCTGTCCCCTGACCCTTATTCTGTGGGTGAAGGCCTGAGACCCCGAGAAGGACATGAAGCCCTGGGATGCACACAAGGTCAATTGGTGGATCCGCTTCAAGCTGTCCCTTTCCAGAATGTGCGCACTCACTCAGGCTGGTGGGTAAGATCCAGAAACTGAAAGACAAGGACTATGAGAAGCAGGCAGTGAGGAGCGGAATGAGAGGATCCTCAGAAGTAGAGCCCTGCCCCAGCAGGCCTTGCTTTGTGGAGATTTTTTCAGGCCTCATATGGGCCTGCGCTCTGCGGAGGAACTTCTGCTTCCACCTCTTCTGGCTGCAGTGTCTTGAGCGGTTCTTCCTCCACAACAGGAGCTCTGACCACCTATGGCAAGCTTTTCAAAGGGTGTGTGGAGGTGCTGCCCCTTCACAGGTTCCAGTCAGGCAGCAGGGACACTCAGCCACTCTTCGGTCCCTTCGGAGCCCTGATACCAACTCCACATTGGTTCCCAATACAGGGTGTGGCAGGGGTGAGGTGGACACCGACTTCTGCCTTCTGGAAGCACTGCACCTCCCCATCCAGGCAGACTCACAGGGGTGGCTCATTCTGATAGGAATCCTATCTAATAAAGAGGGGATATGCTAATTGACCATCACTCCATCACAAAGGTGGCTGCACCTACAACTGAAGCCAAGTTCCCATAAGTGCCTTAACAAGCAATTAGCAGGGACCTGAGGCTACACCCTCCCCCACCCCCATGGGACTTAAAAGGGGACTTCCATCTGCACCCCTGACCCAGCTGGGCTTGACAGGGGAACTCATGCTGTGCTCCCTGCCCAGTGGGCTTGACAGGGGACTTCAAGGTGCACCCCCAGTGCTAGGTAGGGGGAACTCGGCTGCACCCCCTGCCCGACAGGGTTTGATGGGGGACCTGAGGCTGTGCCTCCCTGCTGGTGGGGCTTGATGGGGGACCTCAAGGTACACCCTCCGGCCTGGTATGTGCTGGGGGACCTCAGACCACACCCCCCATCCTGGTGCTGGGCCAGACGACTTGAGGCTATATCCCCTGCCCAATAGGGCTTGATGAGGATGGTACTGTCTGGGTCTGGATCTAACCCAATTGGGGAGGGGGGCTGGTGCTGGGTCTTATGTGATTTTGAGGTGCACATGAGTGGGCAGGGACTTGACTCTGGGTCCCATGGTGCACCCCAGGCTCTGACAGAAGAAGGTTTTCATATACATTTTACTAATTTTCTTTCATCTCTGATACTTCTATTATAGAGAAAGGGCAAATAGCAATATAAAATTATTTCCTCTAATTAATCCCCTTCTAATGTGCACGAATTTCACACACCAGGCTACTAATCTTTCTATGAAAGACCAACTAAGGCCAGGGCTTCTAGGTGTGCTCTGGCCTGGGGTCACTGCTGGTCCTGAAGCCTGAGGAACTGGCCTCGAACCCTAGACCACAGAGGAAGGAGGCTGCCCACATTGTGCTGGAGGCCACCGTGCAGCCCAGAGCCTTTGCACCCATTACCTTGAGCCAGTAGGTTTTGGAAGAGCTATTTCCTGTATGGCATGGACATTGGGATTTGTATACCACTTTATGTGCTGTGTATGTAGTCTTGGATACACTTGATTTTTTCACCTAAGTCCACATATATATTTTTAAATTATCTTCCTTCCTTCCTTCCTCCCTTCCTTCCTTCCTTCCTTCCTTCCTTCCTTCCTTCCTTCCTTCCTTCCTTCCTTCCTTCCTTCCTTCCAGAGAGGGAGAGAGAAACATCAATAAGAGAATCATTGATTGGCTGTATCCTGCATGCTCCCTACCAGGGATAGATCCTGCCACCCAGCATGTGCCATTGACCAGAATCGAACCTGGGGGCCCTTCAGTCCTCAGCCAAACACTCTATCCACTGAGCCAAACTGGCCAGGGCCCACATATATGTTTATAAGAGCATGATTTTTAATAAGAGGTTAATGGAGAAAATAAATGGTTTCATGGTTGTTGAACAGAGTGTGGAAGTCTTGTATTTCTCACTAGGGCCCAGGATGATGTCTTTCCTGATCTACGGGCTATATGAATGAGAAACAAACAAAAGAACTGTATTATTTAAAATCAGAAGCTACACCTTGCTGAAGTTACGGTTTTCCATGGTCATTATCCCCCCACCCCACCCCTCACACACTTAATTTCCAACTGTTCCCCAACCATTTAAGAAGCAGAGAGGAAGAGAAGGATGATATTGTTAAATATACTTTTTAAATGTCGAAGTTTGAGAAGATATAGGCTATGCTTATTTTATTTTTTAAATATATTTTATTGATTTTTTACAGAGAGGAAGGGAGAGGGATAGAAAGTGAGAAACATCGATGAGAGAGAGACATCGATAAGCTGCCTCCTGCACACCCCACACTGGAGATGTGCCCGCAAGCAAGGTACATGCCCCCAACAGGAATCGAACCTGGGACCTTTCAGTCCACAGGCCAACGCTCTATCCACTGAGCCAAACCCATCTCGGCATGGCTATGCTTGTTTTAATAAAGTGCTTGTATTATGTGGTTTAAATTTTGTTTTTATGTTACACATGACTCAAATGCTATAGGCAATTGTAAGATTTTATTATTTCAGGGACAAAATTAATCCTTAGCCCCAAATTATTTAGTCTGAACATTGTTTGTGTGTACGTGTTTCTCCCAAAGAGATTGGAGAGGGATCTGGTGATAAGAAAACTTTTAATTGATGCATTCAGGCAAGTAGTTCAGCAATGGAACATTAATTTTTATTTTAATAATATGATTTTAATTAACTAGTTTGCCAGTACTACACTATATCGGGTCTATAATTTAAAACTACATTAAGAAAATCACCGCCCCCCTCTACAACTAATGCCATATACACTCCCAAATAGCAGGTATCCATTTATAAAGAGAGAGAATTTAAATTACCATTTCTTGAGGGATTCTTCAGCCAAATGAGATAAATATCAATAGAATAGAAAACTATTGTTTTGGAGTAAAGAAAAATACAATTGAAAAGATCATAGTGGCAGTGATCTTTCACTGTCCACTGAATTCATTTGTTTTCTCCTCCAGTAATAGGATTGTAACTAAGAAACTATCCTTATAGCTAGGTATGTCTATAATTAGTTCTCTAGGTCTTGCCAATTGATATGAGCAAATGTTATGTGGGTCACTGACAAACCAAGCCTTTTATAAAATGGGATGTGTCTCCTACATGATCGCTTTTTACTGTTTCTATGGCTGGATATTTATTATGACAAGGTTCTGTGGGATAGTAGAGCAATATGGAAGGACCTGGTTTCTTCATGACCACTTAGAGTAGATTGTTTCTGCTCAGCTTAATACCCATCCAGGCATGACTATTGTGTTAAATATTGAAATTTCGCATCTGCTAGTAAAGTAACATGTCATACCTATTACACACGCCCCTTTAGTTAGGTGATATTTCTTAACAAAAGTAGAAAGCATAAAATTAATTGGTAGGTTGTCTATTTCTTCTGACATTTTCAAGAAGGGCTAGCTTTATAGAGAGAGTGCATAATAGTAGCCAAAGATTCTGATAATGATTAGAAGTCCAAGAGTTTGAAAGTCAGAATATTTTGATGCTCATATACGTGCATGGATTTCAGGGAGAGGGAGAGGGAAAGAGGATTAGAAACATCGACAGTGAGAGAGAATCCTACCTCCTGCATGCCCCACACTGGGGTTTGAGCCCACAACTCAAACCAGGACTTCCTGGTTTATAGGTTGACACTCAACTACTAAGTCATGCTGGCTGGGCAAAAATGCTAAGTATTTTTACAGGGCGGGGGGAGCTGAAGGAAAAAGAATGTAATCTAGTTTGATACCTGGCAAAACAATCAATAAATGAGAGAAGGATGATGGGTGGGTTTATGAAGGGAAAGGCTAGCATTTAGGTGAAGATGCAAGAGGACCAACTGTTTTCTCTGCTTAAAAGTATAAATGATGCAATAATGGTGCATCTTCCCTTGGGAAATCAAGAAGAACATGGCATTTAGCATCAGAGAGATGGACTCTGGCATTGGTTGAACAAGCACAATATGTCATACACTGTGCTACATATTTCTAAATGCACTCTTGTACTTTCATATGCACAGTTTCATAAAAACCCTCCAAGGGAGAAAATATGCAATCAACTTTTTATAGTGAAAGTCCAGTGAGGCTCACCTTTACCATCCCTGGATTATATTGCAGGTATGTGGCTGAGCTGGAATTTGAATTATTTCTAATTTTAAGGCCTATGTTAAACAAATTATACTACTTATGGAAACTTGGTAGGTAGTCCTCTAACTTTACTTATCTATAAAATGAAAATAATATATTTACATTAACATAATAATAATGTGTACATATTTATATGTATTCAAAGTTATTATTGTCATCAACAAAATGAGTAAATTTTACTGTAAGTTAAAAATATCAGGTCTCCTATGTTTCATATGCATGTAGTTTGGATTAGGCACTACTATTTGGATTGTAAGAGAATTAAAGGGTATAGAAAATAGGAAGAAAAGTAAGCCTATATTCAAGGTCACCCTGGTCTTGCTGGGTTTCCAGAATTCAATTGCTATGCTGCCTCCAAGTCCTGTTCTATTCTCATTCCAGGCTGTAGACTTTCTACATCCTTTCAACCTCATAATTTTATCAACATGTTTCTTTGTTTTTCTTTTATTACTTTGTGGCCATGCTAGAGAGTGAGGTAAAATCAGCTCTTGTGGCAAATTAAACCATGCTAATTAAGTGATGTTGTATCTAGTGCCTTTCTATAAGCAATGTTTTAAGCCTAAGAGTTATTATAAAAGAAAGACTTCAACTAGTAAGGAGGGATGTGAGGAGCATGTTTCGGGACTATGATGCTGGCTATAATTAATAAGTATACTTATGTATTGAGCACCTAACGTGCACCAGTCCCTGTACTAAGTGTTTTACACACATTATCTCAATTAATATAAATAATAAACATGTGAGGCAGTGTTATCCAGGAAGAATAGGGAGAGGTCAAATAAATTGCTTAAGGTCAATCCAATCTGTCTAGTCACCAAAACCATGATCTTAACCACCATGCTTTATTGTTTATTTTGTGAGTAAATTATCTACGTTATTTTATTGGTACTGAAACTAAAAATAGAACTTTAAAATATTTTAAGCATAGAGAAACATTAGTTGTGGATAAGGTAGGGGGGAAGGGGCTTGTTTATAGAATTTTAAATCCAATGAGTAAACTCTAAATAATAATAAAATGCTTGTACTAAAGTCTCTTCATACTAAGAACTTCAGTGAAAAAAATTCAGTAAGATGTCCAAAGTGACAAAAAAAATAAATATTTGCTTTGATTCCTTACTGTAACTTAAGTCATATAAAATCTTCAAAATGCAGTTGCAAAATGTAGGAGCAATATTGTGTTCTGAGAGAATGCCACCTTGTGGCAATTTATTGTTAAACATAAATAGAGGCACTTGGCCTCTGCATTCTAAGGGAACAACTATGCCTGCTGGAGTGGGGATGCCAGAGCCAAAGAATTACGTTTTAAGCATCTGCATGTGTAGACTGTTTGCAGGTGAGTAAACTTTTGAAAATAAAATCCAACCAAACTTGTGGTCAACAGACACTTTGTACATTTTTACTTGATTTTCATAAAGATGTTGGTGCCTTTGGCCTCTCATAATATGTTTGGAATGGAAATACAATATTGAGATTAAAACAAAATAAAAGCAGTCCTTGAAAGGATAGGACAAATGATTTTTAACTGGGTTAGAAATGACAAATGAAAAATAAAACTTTTCATATTTTTAAGGCTGTTTTGATGGGCAATAAGTGATAGTTACATATATATTACTGATACACACACACACACACACACACACACACACACACATTATTGATTTCAGGGAGGATGGGAGAGGGAGAGAGATAGAAACATCAATGATGAGAGAGAATCATCAATTGGCTGCCTCCTGCACACCGCCACAGGGGACCAAGCTCGTAGCTCGGGCAAGTGCCTTTGACTGGAATCAAACCCAGGACCCTTTGGTCTGCAGGCTGACTCTCTATCCACTGATGCAAACCAGCTAAGTATGAATATTTTGACAAAGTAGAAAAGGAACAATATTTTTAAATTATCAGGAATATCACTGCCTTTTTATTATTGGCCCAACTTCATGTTATTACATTTGTTCTCTCTCCCTTCAAAGGTGACTAGTGTTTACTTTAAAATACAACCATATTAAATTTTGGTCAATAATACCAGGATTGTTTGGTTTATGACCTTTCTTTTCTTTACATGAAACATTTTTGCTGTTGTTATTCCTCAAGGAACTAGAGTCTAAGTATATAATAATTTTGAAATTGTATATACACTAAGTGGCCAGATTATTATGATCTCTGAATGCATACTAATCTGGTCACTCAGTGTCTATCCTATACAATAATAGGCTACTATGCAAGTTGCCCCCTTTACCAGGAGTTTGACCAGCAGGCAGGCTGGCCAACTGCTCATGTCCCCTCCCTCTGGCCAGGCTCACCAGACCCCACCCATGCACGAATTCATGCACTGAGCCTCTAATATTATATAATAAAGAGGTAATATGCAAATTGACCATCACACCAACACACAAGATGGCCGCCTCCATGTGGTCAAAGATGGCTGCCCCCTGTGGACACAATATGGCCACTACAAGATAGCCAGCAGTTGTGGGTGATCAGACCAGCAGTGGAAGACAGGAGTACTACGCCTTCAGGGGAGGGCAGTTGAAAGGTACCAGGCCTGCAGGAAAGGGCAGTTGAAGGGACAAGACCTACAGGGTAGAGCAATTGGGAGGTACCAGGCCTCTAAGGGAGGGCAGTTGGGGGTGAAGAGACCTGCAGGGGAAAGCAGTTGGGAGGGACCAGGCCTGCAGGGGAGGACAGTCAGGAGGGACCAGGCCTATAGGGGAAGGTAGCTGGGGGCAACCAGGCCAGCAGGGGGAGGGCAGTTGGAAGGGACAAGGCCTACAGAGGAGGGCGTTGTGGGGTGACCAGGTAAGCAGGGGAGGGCAGTTGGGGGAAAGCTGGCCTGCAGTGGAGGGCTGCTGATGGCAACCAGTCCTGCAGAGGAGGGCTGTTGGGGTGACCAGGCCAACAGAGGAGGGCAGTTGGGGACAACCAGGCCTGCAGAGGATCCTAGTGGGGGCAACCAGGCCAGCAGGGGAGAGTAGTTGGGGGCAACCAAGCTGGCAGGGGAGGGCAGCTAGGGGCAATTGGGCCAGCAGGGGAGCAGTT